>PVJC01041502.1:0-15337 GCA_004026665.1 Murina feae
AGCCCCCACCAGGCCTGAGTGAGGCTGCTCTCTGGAGGCGAAGGGGAATGAGCTCGGGAAGCTTGCAAGGAGGTCATCATGGTCACAAGTGCCCCTTTGGCTCTTGATTACAGATGGCGAAACTGAGGCCCAGAAAGGCAGCCTCCTCAGGCCCCCGGCTGATGCCGAGACCCAGCCCCATAGCTCCAGTCCTTTCCTTCTGGACTCCTTTCACCCTCAGGACTGTCTCCTGTGGGTGTGGGAGGTGTGGGGTGGGGGACTGAGGCACCCTGGGGAGACCGGGGCACGGAGGGAGCACAGGGTGGGGACCGCCTACCCCACGCCCCGAAGTCCAGTGTCACCGATGAGCCCCCCGCAGTCCTGATTTCCTTTATGATCCCCCGAATTCCTGAAAACAGGCCCTCCCGCTGATCCAATTACTGAGTGCCGTGTCTGTTTGCAGTAGCAAGCCGGCTGGTGCGGAGGTCAAATTAGTGAAGCCAGCATGGGTTCCTAGGTGGGCAGTAATGAACCTGATCGGCAACCCCCGCCACCTGGGCTCCAGGGCAGGGATGGCAGGTGCTAGGGGGTTAATTTGGGAGTCCTGCAGGCAGCTCCCACGGTCATTCCATATGCCAGTCCTCCCCACAGACAGCCCCTGGCCACTGGGAGTGGAGGGCAGGTATGGCCAGGGTGGGGTCCAGGGTCAGGTGTGCATCATCCCGCCTTCTACCTCCCCCTGCCCCCCGCAAAGTCTAGACTATTCCAGAGATTTCAGTCTTAATAGGAAGCAACTTCTTTGGATCTGGCCAGGAAAATAAAATCAAGCGCTAAAGCCCCAGAAACCAGAGGCAGGAAAAGCCTGACGCGGTGGTGAGGGGAATGCCTGGCCGAGTGGGCAGCCTGCTAGCCTGGCCTGGGTGCTTTCCCCTCCCCCGGAGCCTCAGTTTGCTCATCTGTGAAATGCATTCACTCATGAGTTTCTTTTTGTTGTTGTTGTTTTGTTTTGGGGTTTTTTTTTTTTTTTTAAAGACAGAGAGAAACCTCGATTTGCTGTTCTACTTGTTAATGCATTCATTGTTTACCTCTTGCACATGCCCTGACCGGGGATCGAACCTGCGACCTCGGGTATCGGTATCGGGACCACGCTCTAACCGGCTGAGCCACCGGCCAGGGCTCCTCCTCATTCATTCAGCACATGCTTAGTGGGCTCTCCTGCGAGCCAGGCTCAGGAAAGGCCTCACCCAGAAGCTGCACTTGAACGTGGAATGAGGGAGCAGACGGGCAGCCACAGGGACAGCTGGGGACGGGCGTCCAGGCAGCAGGGACAATGGGGATGAAGGCGTTGAGGCAGACGGGTGGGCAGGGGGGAGCAGGGCTGCAGCCACCTGATAAAACGAGGCAAGATGAAGTGTCACCTGGGGCACCTCCCGTCTCCTGTCTGCGGGGCAGCCAAGGGTCATGTCACCTAGGGCCATGGGGAGGGGGAGGGGGGATGGTTCCACTGGACAGTCTTGGTGGGCGGGGCCAGGGGCGAGTGGGACCTGGGCAGACGTTCCGTTTGAGGAGAGCCTGCACCCCTTCTCACCTCCATGCGCCCCACCACCCAGCCCCTGCAGGCCACAGGCAGGGTGGGATAAGAAGGGGCCCAGGAAGGGTGCAGTGGGCCTTCCTTGGACCCCTGACATTTGCCAGGTCCCACAGCCTCCAGGACACATTCCTTCCTTCCCTCATTCCACTTCCATCCACTCTCCCCTCCATAGTCTATACACATCAGCCTATCTATACACACCATGTCCCAGCAAAGGTGGGGGCTGGGATCGCTCTCCCCTCCATTCTCCCCTCCTCGGGTCTCTGAGCAGTGGGTGACAGGATCAGTAGCGAAAGGTGACCCTTGAGCTTGGGAACCTGCCCCCACCCCCATGACTCGCCTCTGAGGCAGGGTACCAGACAGATGACCCTGCCATTGGCGGGACTCCGGGCCATCGGTGAGCGTGGACTCTGAAGACTGACTGGCAGAGTGGCAGTACCCCCCCATCATCACCTCGCACAGGTGTCCACGTGCTGGGTGGCGGCCTCGCCATCTCCGCGATGTGTGCCCATGGCGGCCCGGTGTGGCCCGCCCCGATCTGAGCAGCTCTGTCCTCTTCGCCCGCAGGCTGCGCAGCCCCTGGGTGCCCTCGTGCCTCGGGCAGTCCTGCACGCTGCAGGGCCGACGGGCCAGGTCCTCGCCCTCGCTCTGGGACAGGTAACGGCCTGTTGTCTCCCTGGGCCCCTGGGGTCTCTGCATCTGTCCCCGCAGACACGGTGCCTTGTCCGCGTCGACTCCCCGAGACAGGTGGGGAGGCCCAGAGAGGGTAGGGGGCAGACACCAGCACCCCCCCACTGCTCCTTCCAGTGCCACCAGTCTGGGCGGTCAGGCCCCCGGGCCCCAGAGCTCAGGCCCCCTCCTCTCCCAAGGGCTCCCCGTAGGCTCCAACCTCTTCTGAGTGGCCGGAAGGGGCTCCTGGTGGAAGCAGGAGGGGATGCTTCTTGTGCCCAGTGAATTTAACATGGCTCCTACCCAACCCCCCCCACACACACACACCCGGCCACCCCCCCTCCCACCCCTGCACACCCAGTCAGGTCAGGTCAGATCCTGCTGTCACTCCCCAGGACTCAGGTGAAGCGAGGTAACCTCACCAGGCCCACTGGAAGGGCGCCCCGATGGGGGGCGTGGCGTTGGCTGGACCTCCACACTCTCCCTGTGCATTTAGGAGTCTGTTTCCAGGTGCCAGGGCCCAGAGCCAACTTCCCAGGAGGATGCAGAGCAGCTGAGGCCCGGGCTGGGCAATCCCCCATGTTCCCAGCGGCCTGGAGACCCCGCTTCCTCGGGGTCTGCCTCAGGAGTCATCTCTCGGTGGTTCTAATGGCCCAGGGTGGTGCAGGGACCGCAGGGGCAGCTCTGCTCCCCAAGTGTGGGCGCATGCACCCTTGTTTTACTGAGGTGAGATAGGCTGAGGCCAAGCAGAGCTCAGGTTAGTGCCCTGGGAGGGGAGGGCCATTTCTGGACCAGACCGAGAGGGGCATATCCACAGCTTTCCGAAGCTTAGCCCCAGGAGGTGGTGATGGGCTGTGAGTGGTGAGGGGCAGGAGGGGGTCCCCAGACCTTCCATGGTCTGACTGGGGACTGTGGGTGACCCAGCCGTGACCTTCCCGGGGCAGAGAGTGGTCAGCGATGGACACAGTGAGTGTGAGGTTAGGCCTGAGTTCGCTCTGATGGAGGGTCCTGGGTGGCAAGCAGGCAGTGGGGCTGCAGGGGATGGGTGATACCAGCCCAGGACTGGCCAGGGTACAGCTTGGAGGGGGCTGGGTGTCGGGCCCAGGGAGGGTGGGAGCAGCATCTGAGGGTTGGTGGGACAGAGCTGACCAGTACGTCTGGGAAGCCATCCAAAGGCCAAGGGTAAACTGAGGCTCAGCAGGCTCCATGAAGCCCGTTGCCTGGTGCGTGAGTAGGAGGTCTGGGCCCAGGAGCCCCTTGGGTGGTCCGGGCTCTGCCCAGAGCCCACCTCACAGCTCCGTCATTCTCTTCCCACGCTTGCCTCGTTGGCGTTGGCGGACCTGTTCCCTCTGATCGTGTCTCCCCTGAGGCTGCAGGCTCCGTGGGGCGGGAACTGTGTTTGTCTCACTGGCTGCTGGGCTAGGCGGGGCAGCGGAAGGGGAAGGACAGCGGTGACGTGGGTGCGTGGGTGTGTAGGTGATGCAGCTGGGTCACAGCAGGAGTGGGCAGCGTACATGATGGTAGGGACCCAGCTGTGCCTGTGGGTAGGTAGCCACGGCTGGGGAGGTGAGTGGCTGGGTCGGAGAGGCGGGGAGAGGGCTGCTGTGGGCACCAGGGGAGACTTGGTCCCTGGGATGGCGCAGGGCTGGAGTGAGGGGCACAGCAAGCTGGGATTACGGGTCTCGGAAGCTCGAGGGCCGGGAGACGGATTAGTGGTGGCCGGGGATGTGGCTAGAGGAGACGGTGGGTTATTCGGCGGGTTATTCGTGGGTTTTTCATGCAGGATCTCTGACTCCTGAGCGCCAGCGCTCAACTTGCTGGGGTCTTAGAGGGGACTGCAGTCTGTGGGGAAATAGAGCCTCAAGAGCTAGGGCCCTGGAAGTCTTTCCGGAGGAGGGGGAACGTGAGTTCCCCTCCCCGAGTGGCCCCTGCTGTGTGCAGCTAGCTGGCCACCTCGGTGGGTACGGCAACCCCCCCTCCTTTGCCCAGAGATCAGACAGACGGCCTGTTGGGGCCACACAGCCAGTTTGCGGAAGGAAGGCTTGGTCTAGGGCATGGCTCTGCCGCCTCTCAGCCTCCGTGTCCCCATCCAACGCCGGGGAGAAGCAAAAGTAGGGACCCTTGTAAGATGTGCCATCCAGAAATCAGCCTCATAAGGTGGGTGCTGACGGGCGGCTCTCTTATCTGGGGTCCTGGGAGCCGCCCCACAGCCCCGCCAGGCTCTGTGGCTAACAGGTGACTCCTGACGCACTTGCTTCCCAAGACGAGGGGGAGCGCAGCGAGAGGCGCAGGGACTGCAGAGCCGGCTGGGGCTGGCTCCGGAGTCGCTGACCCCAGGGGCCCTCTGCCTCCACTGCCGCCGCTGGGAAGAGTGTGCGTGCGGAGGTGCCGATGTGCGGGTGTGCGCGCGTGCACGCGCGAATGTGTTAGTGCAGCCGGGCGCACGCGGTGCGCACCCACGGGGCGCCCGGCCGGCCGGCGCGGGCCTCGGCTCCCCGCTCAGCGCCGCGGCCCGCCCCGCCCGCCGCGTGTCTTTGCAGCGTGTTGCAGGAGCAGAAGAGCGAGCTGCGCAAGCGGCTGTCCTACACCACGCACAGGCTCCAGAAACTCGAGAGCGAGTTCGGCTCCACGCGCAGCTACCTGGAGGTCGAGCTGCGGCGCGCGCAGGAGGAGCTCGAGAAGGTCACTTTGAAGCTGCGCAGGTCAGGGTACGGGACGGGGCGGGGAAGGGTGGGTTCGGGGCGGGCGCGGGCGGGCTTGCAGGTCTGCGGCGCGGCGCGCGGAGCTCTGCCTCCCGGAGGCTTTGGAAGACGGGGGAGTCCAGGGTCCAGTGAGGGTAAGCTCCTTTTTCCGACGTCTTCTCTGTCCCAAGAGCTACTGAACCAGGATCTGAACCCGTGTCTGGCCACCGCCAGGGACGGGCTCCGTCCCAGCTCCCATCCCTGCTCCATCCCTCCTTCTCTCGAGTGTGACAGCGGCACGACAGGGAAGCTGACCGCAGAGAGAATGCAAACTTTGCTGTTGGCCGTTTGTTTTGGTTTTGTATTTTAAGATTTTTTTTATTGAGAGAGAGAGAGAGACAGAGAGAGAGACAGAGAGAGAGACGAAAGACTGGAGGCACAGAGCACCTGATTCCTACCCGCACTGGCCTCCGCAGTCCCTTCCTCCGGGACCGCGTCATATCACCGTGCGTCGACAGCACAAACCCCAGTCTTAGGTCTCTTCCCGGCTGACGTACATATGTGCGATAGCATGTACAACAGCACAGAACCCCGTCTCCAGGCTTGCGAGCACTGGGTGTGAAATGAGAGTCAGCCGGCTCTGAGTGAGGACCCGCAGAGTCTCTTCCCTCTGCCTCCAGGGGTCCTGGCCCCTCCCCCAAGAAAGGCCTCCAGCGAGTTAGCTTTAATCAGATGCTTTCTGCTGCCTGTGGAGGAGCAGTTAGACCAGGGTAGGGCCCGTGGGTGGGCTCCGGAGCCTTTGTTCAGCCTGGCCCTGCTCAGCAGGTCGTGCGGGGGGGCATGGGAGGGCCAGACCAGGCGCCGAAGTGGCTCTATTGCCTCCTGTTCCAGGATTCAGAACAACTACATGTCGCTGCAGCGGATCAACCGGGAGCTGGAGCAGAAGCTGTATCGCATGGTGAGGACCGCCCCCCCCCCATACCCACTGCCCCCCTCCCGCACCCTCATCCCTGGGTCCCCAGCTCTGGCAGGGCACTGACAGCCTAGCTGCCATCTCCTTGCCCAGGCAGAAGCTGGCTCACATGCCTTATTTCCTGACACGCAAACTCCTCACTGGGGCTGGGCCTGCCCCCCTTTGTGCACTGAATGGAGGGGGCTCTCAGGAAGGTGAGGCGCAGGGTTCAGAGCCCTTGAGCTCTAGTGGCAGGTGTGAGTGCCTGACCTGGAGGGGTGTAGGCAGGGTGTGGGGGAGAGGGCATGACGGGAGTGACCCCAGCTCAGCATCAGCCATGACCCTCCTGGACACACACACACACACACACACACACACACGTACGTCTGCAGTGACGTTGGCAGTGCCGCCTTCCCTCTGTTGATCAGGCTGGCACGACCTGGGTTGGAGAGTAGAGAGGCTGTGCGGGCTTCCTGGTGCCCCCCACACCCCCCACACACACACACACCTCAATGGGAGGGCTCTCTTCTCTGTCTAGTTTGGGTACAAGGTTCTTCGGTTTTTGGAAATTACCGGTGGGTGTTCGGCGCCTGCCTGCCTTCCAGCTGCTGTCAGAGCTGTGGTCGTGGTGGGGCTGGCTCTGCCTGGCACCCTGGACAAGGGCCCCTTCCTTTCTGAGCCTCGGCTTCCCAGTCTGTTGGATGAGATAGGTCGGGCTTCGTCCTGAGTGCAAGGCATCCTCGCTCCGTCCTTGCCCCAGATCCCCAGGCGGCCGGCCTTGCTCTCCTGTGGTCCAGATGAGAAACCGGGGCTCAGGGAGGCAGACTTGCCCAATGCCATCTGGCTCGTCAGTGGCGGAGTAGAATTTGAACCTGGGGTGGTCTGTGCGCTTACCCCTGCGTCCCGGGGCCCTCCAACACCTGGTCATTATGGGCTGCCAGAGGGCACACAAGAGGCCTAAGAGAACACGGGGATGTGAGCCCCAGCCCTTGGCTGATCACTGACCGGCTCCGTCCACTGCCCTCCCCCTGCCCAAGGGCAAGCATTATGACGAAGAGAAGCGAGCTCTGAGTCACGAGATTGTCGCTCTCAACAACCACCTGCTGGAGGCCAAGATGACCATCGACAAGCTGATCGAGGACAATGTGAGTGTTGGGTTGTTCTGGCCCCAGGGGGCCCAGGCTCTGGTTTGAGGGGCAGGCAGGAGGCACAGGGGAAGATGGGCAGGGCCTCCAGGAGTGGCTGGGCAGCTGGGAAGGCAGGGCTGCCTCACCAGACACACTGCCAGGGGAGGAGACAGGAACACGGGGCCATACTTTCTCATTCAAGTCAGGGCTTCCCGACTCCAGGGTTAGGGCACGGCCATTCCCAGTGGGCATCACGGCCACATGCCCACCCATGGGGACTCCCCAAGAGATCCCTGACCGTGGACCATGCGTCCAGTAATTATTGCCTGCTCCTCGCCAGACCCTCCTGAGCTGAGAATATTGTGTGAACAACACAGGCAAAAAATTCCCTGCCCCCGTGAGTTTACATCTGAATGGGGAAGACAGACGACAAACAAGAGAAACGCAGACTCTGTAGTGTGTTAGAAGTGCTAAATGTTGCTGAAAAAAATCAAGCAGGGACGGGGCTGGGGAGCTGCCACTTGCAGGGTTAGCAGATTTCAGTAGGATGCTTGTGGAAGAGGCTTCTGGAACCCAGACCAGAAGGGGGCGAGGGAGCTCGCCGGGTGGCTGATTGGAAGAACGGCAGAGAGACCAGAGTGGGCTCCTCTTGGCCGAGGACCAGGGTCTGAGGTCAGACGGATAATGCAGCCACATCATATAGGCTCCTATAGGGACCCGGGTTTTATTCTGAGTGAAATGGGGAGCTACTGGAGATCCTTGAGCAGAGGAGTAACCTGAGTGGATGCCTCACTTCTACTGAGAACACACGGTAGGGATGAGGGTGGGAGCAGGGAGAGCGAGGAGGGGGCTATGCTAACAATCCAGGCGCCATCTGTGGAGGCGTGGCCAGGGAGGCAGCTGGGAAGGTGGGCAGAGGGCTTGGTTCTGGTTCTGTTTTGAAGATGAGAAGAAGCAACAGGATCGACCAAGATCTCGGATGTGGGGTGAAAGGAGATGGGTCCTGTCATTTCCTGCTGCGGGGGAGGTGGGGGGGGACACTTGGGGAGGAGCAGGGGCTGGCTTCAGCGGTTACATCGCTTACATCGAGTGGCAGTGCTGTGAAGACCGCAGACGTGCGGGTCATCCTTTGGGGCAGAGGTCAGCCTCCTATGGTGTTTGCACGGCAGACCAGACGGCCGAGGTACCTGAGGAGTGCACCAGATGAGAAGAGGGTGGGCCCAGAACAAAGACTCAGTGGGCAGGCCAGGCGGTGCCCACAGCCCTCTGATGCCAGGGGCAGCCTGCTTGGGGCCTCACAGTGGGGCCAGTTCTCGGCTCTCGGCCAGTTGTGCCCTTCCCAGGAGGCCCATGCAGCCTTGAGAAGGCTGGGGACCCCGGTCGCCTCCACTGTGCAGCCGAGTTGGGGCAATAGCCTCAACACAGCGGGGAGAGGTGAGGGGCACGAGGGGGGTGGGGGCAGCGGCGGTGACCCTGCCTTCTACAGCTTGCCTGAGCTGCAGGCACCCAGTCCTGATGAAGATGGGCCCGTCAGTGGACTCCAGGCTCCTCAGTGCCCGGGCCCTCGCTGTGGACGGTCCCTGGGTAGGGGTGGGAATAAGCGGCCCAGCCACAGGCACATGCAACAGAGATATTCCAGACAAAACCAAATCCCCCGGTTCCTACTTGTTTGCATCTGTTTCAGCTCAGGAGGCCGAGTGGGTCCCCACCTGGACTTTGGGTCACACAGCCCCTGTGCCCCACTCGCCCAGCCCTGCAGCCACCCCCCTGCCAGGCCACACTATGAGAACAGGGTGTGAGCGGGGAAGTCGGACGGGGGTAGCAGAGCTGCAGGCTTGGGCCCCGCGTCGCGGTGCTGCCTCTCCACCGAGTTCCCTGCTGGCACTCATGCCTGGGCCTCTCGGAGGTCTGGGGCCATGGGGGCCCTTCTCCCGCTGCCCCCACCTGGGGAGGCTCCCGCCTGGTGCAGCACCCTCCGTGCACCAGCAGCTCCAGGTCAGAGTCGAGGCCCCCGTTCTGCAGGCAATGGTGAGAGGCCCAGAGAGGGTCCTTGTCCTGCACATCAGCTCTGCCCACTGCTTTCTGGTCAGGGCGGCAGGGCCTGGCGGGGCAAGCCTGGGCCGACTCCTTCTCTTGTCTTTTAGGAGCTCTATAGGAAGGACTGCAATCTAGCGGCCCAGCTGCTGCAGTGCAGCCAGACCTACGGCAGGGTCCATAAGGTGTCCGAGGTAATGTGAGCCCCGCCCAGCCAGGTCCCCCCCCCCCCAGCTACTCAGGGCTCCTCTGAGCAGGTCCCACCGAGGCCACCCCCTAGCACCCCTCCTCACCAGCCTGGACAGCTTGCGCATCCCCCTCGGGGTCCTCACCCCTGTTCCAAGCCCCCTATCCACTGAGTGACCTCTGTGAGCCTCGCAGAAACCCTGTGGTGGGTCTGGGCACAAGTACTGATAGTGTCCGTTCAGAGACAAAGGAACCGGCTGCACACACGGAAGTGACACAGCCAAGACCACAGGGCTCTTTAATGCCGAATTCAGGCTGGTCCAGGGCCCCCCACCCTGGCCGGCTGCCCTCCCCTTCACCCAGGCCTGTCCTTGTCCCCTCTCCCCGGGCCACACCGAGACCCTCACATAACAGATCAAACAGTAGCCGACATCCCCGCAGGCACCAGGCGCTGTGCTACCACCTCTGGGCGCCTGGCCCTGGCCCTCGGTCTTCGTTGCGTGTGATTCTGAGTCTGTGTGGTTCAGCAGCACTGGACGCAACAGGGAGAAGCAAGTCAGCCCCTCAGTGCGAGGACATGTGGGGGAGGGAACTGTAAGCCAGAGAGAGGGACCAAGGGAGACCCCGAGACCCTGGTTCCCATGTCCGGGGCTCTGCGGGAACCCAGTGGAGCGGGCTGGGGGGCCGAGGTGCCCAGGGGTACTCAGGCGAATCCAGGAGCATCCCAGACCCGGCTCCAGTTGGTGCCACGTGAGGGCCTGGGGCAGGCCCCTCCCGGTTCTGTGTGTGGGTCCTAGGCTGACTGCCCCCCCTTCCCCCACCCCCACCCCCCGCTGTTCCAGCTGCCCGCGGAATTCCAGGAGCGCTTGAGCCTGCACCTGGAGAAGCACGGCTGCAGCCTGCCCTCCACGCTCTGCCGCCCCGGCAGCGTGCCGCTCTGCGTCATTGCCAAGGTGCTGGAGAAGCCCGAGCCCAGCAGCCTGTCCTCCCCCGTGTCGGTGTCGGTCTCGGTGTCCGATGCCTCCACCCGAGACCTGACCTTCCGCGAGGGGATGCCCAAGTCGAGCCTGCTGCCCCCCTACAAGGAGGATGCCTACTGCAGCGACTCGGCCCTCTTCTGCCCCGAGGAGTCGAGGCGTGACCGCGACCGGCGGCCCAGCGTGGACGCCGTCGCCAGCGACATGAGCTTCCTGCAGACGCAGAATTCCACCGACAGCGCCTGCGGCGAGGAGGAGGCCGGCGCGGCCGCGGCCTACCCCGAGGCCTACCCCGAGGCCTACCCCGAGGCGTTCCGGCGCGAGGCCTTCCAGAGCGAGGCCTTCCCCAGCGAGGCCTTCCCCGGCTACACGGCCTCGCTGCCCACGTCCAGCTCCTACTCGAGCTTCAGCGTCACGTCGGAGGAGCGGGAGCACGGCGAGGCCAGCACCCTGACCGCCTCGCAGCGGGCTGTCTACCTGGATGGCCGCGAGCAGCTCTTCCAGCGCCCGCCGCCCCCCACCTACCAGAGCAGCCGGCCCTACGCCAAGGCCTCCTCGGCCCTGCTGGAAGCCCCGGTGCCCCCCGAGTTCGAGCTCGAGACGACCTTCCCGTCCTACCAGGCGGAGCCCTTCAGCCTCCAGGCCGTCCCCAAGACCACCCTGGTGTCTCCCAACCTGTGGAGCCTGCGGGCCAAGTCCCCGTCGTCTCGCATGCCCAGGGGAGAGGCGCGCAGCCCGCGCGAGCAGTGGCGCCCCGTGCACATGGAGGAGATGGGGGCCCACGCCTTCCCGGCCCCCTCGCGGCGACCCTCGCCCCGCAACTTCTCCCAGCGCCACTACTCCAGAGGCAGCTCCTCCAGCAACATGGCGCACGGCCGCACCAGCCCCCTGTACGCCAGCTACAAGGCCGACAACTTCTCGGAGGATGACGACTTCTCCCAGGGCCACCTGGCAGAGTCCTGCTTCCTCGGGGCCTGCGGCTCTGCCAAGCCCATGCCCAGCTACGCTGCCAGCGAAGATGATGGAGAGAGGCCCCAGGGGCAGCTGTGCGGGGTGGTCAGCCCCGAGCCCGACAGCCTCTTCGGCTCCCGCGATTCCTTCGAGCCCAGCTCCATGGAGGGTTCCCCTGAAATGCACCACGCGGCCCGCCGGAACCCCCAGGCAGCCTTCTCCCGGAGCAGAAGCTCCGGCCTCAGCCGCAAGGATAGCCTCACCAAAGCCCAGCTCTACGGCACTCTGCTCAACTAAATGACTGCCCACTGGCCAAGGCCAGTGCCAGGGGCACCTGCCGCCCACTGTGCACCCCAGGGGGCTGTCTCGACACCCACCCCCTGGCTCTGCCCACAGTGACCCCTCTTTCTTCAACTGACGCCTCTCTCTCTCTCTTTTTGTACTGACCCCTCTCTCATACTGACGCCTCTCTCTTGTACTGACGCCTTTCTCTCTAGCCTCTCTCTTGTACTGACGCCTTTCTCTCTAGCCTCTCTCTTGTACTGATGCCTCCCTCTCTCTCTCTCTCTCTTTCGTACTGACGCCTCTCATACTGATCCCTCTCTCTCTCTCTCTCTCTCTCTCACTCACCCCTCTCTCTCTTGTACTGACGCCTTTCTCTCTAGCCTCTCTCTTGTACTGATGCCTCCCTCTCTCTCTCTCTCTCTCTTTCGTACTGACGCCTCTCATACTGATCTCTCTCTCTCTCTCTCTCTCTCTCTCTCTCACTGACCCCTCTCTCTTGTATTGACTCCTCTGTCTTGTACTGACCCCTCTCTTGTACTGACCCCTCTCTTGTACTGATCCCTCTCTCTCAGACTGACGCCTCTCTCATACTGGTCCCTCTCTGCCCCTTAGTGACCCCTCTCCCTCGTAGTGACCCCTCTCCCACAGTGACCCCTCTTCTCCCTCGAAGTGACCCCTCTCCCTCGTAGTGGACTCTCTCTCCCTCGTAGTGGGCTCTCCCACATAGTGACCCCTCTGCCCCTTAGTGACCCCTCTCCCTCGTAGTGACCCCTCTCCCTCGTAGTGACCCCTCTCCCTCGTAGTGGACTCTCTCTCCCTCGTAGTGGGCTCTTCCACATAGTGACCCCTCTGCCTCATAGTGGACCCCTCTCCCTTGTAGTGACCCCTGCCCTTAGTGACCCCTCTCCCTCGTAGTGACCCCTCTCCCTCGTAGTGACCCCTCTGCCTCGTAGTGACCCCTCTCTCCCTCATAGTGGCCCCTCTCTCCCACGTAGTGACCCGTGCAGCCTGAGGACCCCTGTGACGTGTGACCCTAGCGCCACCACAACCGAACTCCCTGAGGACGTTTCTCACACCAACACCTTTCCCCACCCAAGATGAGCATTCCCCCCTTTTATAAAGTGAAACTATTTTTCTAGAGAAAAAGGGTCTTTCTCAACGCACGTGGCCTCCAGCTCCCTGGATGGCAGCCTTGCGTTTCCAACACACAGCTCCTTTTTTTTCCGGGCGAGGACATGTGGGGCCTGGCCCTTGGAGGGAAGGACAGCGTTGACACCTCGAAAGCCAGCGACGAGGAAACCTGGAGCTCTGCCCACAAGGAGGGGAACCCAGCGGGTGAAGGGACGCGAGACGTCGTGAACTGTGTCCGTGTGCGGCTGACCCGCACCCCAGCTCTCCCGTGGTCGTCGTCCCGAGTTGGGCCGGTGCTCATCCCCCAGTTCCCGGTGCTCGTCCCCGTGTCCCGCTGCCCGCACCACCTGGCTCTACCTCAGCCGTCAGGAGCCTCTCAGACCCCCGACCCCGACCCCCGTCCTGTGGCTTGCTCTCCTGTTGTCTGATGCATGCTGTCCAGTCACTACTGTGTTTGACACTCACTAATAAACGTGGTGGAAAGCAGGCAGGTTTGGGCTGTTTCTTCTGCGCCGTCTTTTGACTCTGGGACTTGTGGCCCTCAGTGGCCCTCCACCTTGTCCTCCGCCCCCCGCAGACAGGACTGGCTCCTGCGAGCTCTCCCCACCCGTGTCGAAAGTCTGAATTCCTCCACTGCCTAACCCGCTAGACGTGCCCTGGCAGCCAGTGTCCCCACACTCACACCCCCATCCTTTCCTGTGTGTTCACTCTGCGTGTCCTTTACTGGGGCTCTGTGAGTGACAGACACCCCCGTTTTCATTGCTCTGCGGACGTCCTGAAGGGCGCTCTCACCGGGGAGAGTGTTAGCTGTGGCCAGCCCCCCTGCGCTCGGGGGTAGGGTGCCACCACCCTGTCCTTCCCCCGGGCTGTTCCTCGGTCTTCCCTTTGACTTGGGTTTTCTGCAGTTGCCCTGAGGTGCATCTGCTTACGGATTTGTCCTTCTCGGGAATTCACAGTCTTGTGTCTGCAGGTTGGTATCTTTCATCAGTCCTGGAATATTCTCAATTATTATTTTAGATGGTATTTCCCTGCCCACTCCCTCCCTTCCCTCCTCCTCAATGCATCCTCCATCTGGCCCCCTTCGGATGCTCTGTATGCACTGTCTTCACTAAGACTCTCCTCTTGTGCCCACTCAGCCACCAAACAGTCACGGGGCTTTTCATTTTAGCTATGAATGTTTTCCATTCCTTCACGCTCTATCTGGTTGTTTGGCAGATCCACGAGGCTACTTTCTAAGTTTCCTACTCCCTGGAGACAGTTCCTCCAACAGTGGGCACAGCCGTTCACCATCTGGCCTGGTCCTTCTATCCCATGGGGTCCATGTGGGTCTGTTTCCCTTGGTCTCTGCCCAAGCTGCTTCATTCCTCCAGGTGCCTGGTTGTCTTTGATGCCCTGAGGATGCTCTTATAGGTTCTTCAAGACCTGGGATGGGGGCCCCTCCCCAGGGACTTCATGGTGCCTCCTTCCAGGGCCAGCCACTTCCCACTGGGGACCACCTGGCCTGGTGCAGGCCTTCAAGTTCCCTGGCCTGCCCAGCTTCACCTGTCCAGGGTGGGTTAGCCTCTTGCCAGGCAACCCCAAGTGAAAGGGGTCTTGGTGGTGGGCCCAGCATCCCTGCCCTTGACCCACCTCTGCAGAGGAGGCCAGAGGACCCAACTGCCTCCCCCAGGAGCAGATTGACCCCAGGAAGCAGCCTCCCAGAGTTAGAGGGGGCTGTGGAGAGGCTCAGGGGCTGTTTTCCATGGGCAGACAGAGAAAGCAACCCTCACTGGACTGGGGGCTTGGGGGGGCAACTAGGAGAGTGGAGGGGAAGAGAGCAACCCCTGGCACTCAGTGGGTTCTCTCAGATGCCTTCCCATGGGGAGCATGAGCCTCGTCAGTCTCCCACCCCGTGTCAGCCATGCGACAGCAGCAAGGCTGAGAACCCGACGGGCTACGCAGCCTTGACCCAGAGCCCCTCTATGATTCAGGGGCCTGGCCCCCCATCGCCTCAGAGCCTGAAGTGCCCTCCTTGCCTCACAGAGCTGTCTGCAGTGGCCTCCAAAGCCAGCTGCCCTCGTGTGGGGTACCCCCTTCTACCCACCCCCTTCTCTCTGCACCCAGAATCCTGCTGCACCAGGGGAACCCTGTCTGTGCACCCACCATCTACCCACCTGCCACGTATGGTCCTCCTCAATCCCGCGGGCAGTGCAGAGTGGGCTGTGCCACCAGCTAGCCATGTGACTCTGTCTGGGCAAGTCTCAGATGCCTCTGGTCCAGTTACCCCTCTGGAGCCTAGGGACAGGGACTCGCAAGTTTCCCAGGGTTCCCTACATGGGTGACGGTCCCATGCAGAGCCCCAGCTGGGACAGAGGGGATCCAAGGGAGGGGAAAGGCACAGACTCTGGAGTTACATGGCCCTGGGCACGTCCCTCTGCCCACCAAGCAGCGGCTTCTTCAATTGGACAGAGAGGATCATGGCCATCTCCCAGGAGCTGCGAGCATGAGCTCCATGTGCCATGGCCACGGCCAGGCCCACAGAGCACACAGACACGGCCAGGCCCACAGCACACAGAGCCACGGCCAGGCTTACAGACACAGAGCCACAGTCAGGATCACAGCACACAGAGCCACGGCCAGCCTACAGAGCACACAGCCACAGCCAGGCTTACAGCACAGAGCCACGGCCAGGCCCACAGCACACAGAGCCACGGCCAGGCCCACAGCACACAGAGCCACGGCCAGGCTTACAGACACAGAGCCACGGCCAGGCCCACAGCACACAGAGCCACGGC
>PVJC01041503.1:0-15329 GCA_004026665.1 Murina feae
AGGTTGGCCAGGCATGCCAGCAGGTGGACACCCCCCCCCCAAGGTGTCCCAGATTGCAAGAGGGCACAGGCTGAGCTGAGGGACCCCCACCCCCTGAGTGCACAAATTTTTGTGCACCGGGCCCCTAGTATATATATAAAAGGCTAAGTTAACATGCACATGCACGATACATATAAAGCTCTTGCTGGTGCCAATTGTATGCGTGTATTTCCATCTGTCATTGACGATCTTGAATTTGGTTGACACTTCTATTATAGAGAAAGGATGAACAGTGATATTAAAGCATTTCTTCTACTTAATTTCCTCTCAATGTGCATGAATTCGTGCACCAGGCCACTAGTCATTATATAATACTAGAGGCCCGGTGCATGAAATTCGTGCACGGGTTGGGGGAGGGGAGGGAAGGGTCCCTAAGCCTGATCTGTACCCTCTCCAATCTGGGAGCCTTTGGGGGATGTCCAACTGCCAGTTAAGGCCTGATCCCTGTGGGACCTTTGGTTCCTAACCACTCACCTGCCTGCCTGCCCTAACCACTCTGCATGCTGGCCTGATCCCCTTAACTGTCCTCCTCTGCTGGCCTGATCCTCGCTAACTGCCATTCTCCTCTACTTACTTCCACTACCAATATCTATCTATCTACCTGCCTAATTATTCACTATCATGTATATTTTTTCTTTTCTGACTCCTACTTTTAAAGTCTGTTCCCAGTACACAACTATACTTGATTTTCATTATAGCTCCTACAGTTCACTCATACATCCTCTTTCCTTCTTTAACTCTGTTCTCTACTGACTCCTTTATAAAGTTCTTCCCTCCCTCCTTCCCTTTTTCCCCATCGTCCCCCCTTCTCCCTCACTCTTTTACTCTTTTACAGGCTAATTAAAAATTCTATGCTTTTCATCCTTAGTATTGACTGTTTTCCTCTCTGGGACCTGTAGCCACATCTGTTTGGGTATTCAGGCTCCTCTCGCACTGGCTTTGAGGGGCTGAACAATGAAGCAGCTGTGTCTTGCCTAAAGTGACCGGTGTCTCTCTGCTCTGAGTTGTGGGAGGGTCCAGCCATCTCTAGGATCCCTGCGTTACTTGCACATTCATGAGCCATGAGGCTTTTCTACCATTGAGTACTGAAGTGGGGGGCACAGAGGCTTTTTCCACACCCCTGGCGTGCCTACTCCCACAACTCCAACAGCTTTCCGTCTGCTCCCCTCTGGAATTTGCAGGTGATGGGTGTGCTTGCATAGGCACAGTCAGGGCCCGGCTTGTCCTGGGGGAGAGGGGATGGTGACATTCCGCCCAGGATGCGAGCCCCCAGTCCTGGGCGACGGGACAGATGAATGGATGGCTGCCTGGAGAAAGCTGCAAGCGGCTTCCCTGTGGTGTGAGGGTCGCTTGTGATCTCCATGGTGATGGGGCCAGGTCACGGGAGGCCAAGTTCGTGCTGTGGGAGGAGGCTTTGAGGTTGTGCACTTGGGAGGATCAACTGGTGTCCTGGGCATCACGGGGCCACCCTATGTGTCTGTGGTGGTGAGATCCCCACATTGTTTACCCCGTGTCCCGTTCAGGTCTTGTGCCTTACTGTCCACTCTCTTGTCATCATGCCCAGGCCCTTCCTTCATGTTGGGTCCACACCCTCTCAATTTGTGTGTGCAACCCCACCCAGGGGTCACCACCAATGTGCACCCCCCCCCCCATTGGCGTCTTCTGACTGCGTCCGGAGAACTGGCCTTCTGCTGTGCAGGTGTTGCCTCTTAGGCCCCCCACCTCAGGGGGGGTTAGTGGCATCCCCGGGCAGAGTGCTCTTGGATGGGGTGCAATGTCACAGGAGTGTTTGTTGGGTGTGTGCACTCTGGAGAAAAAGAGGACTCCAGCGCAGAGGGCAGGGAAGCAAGCCTCACCCAAGTCCCCCTGCTGTGCATGCAGCCTCCTGCTGGTCTGTCAATATGCAAATTGGTTGTTACCATGACACTGTTAGGACCAATTTGCATATTACCTCTTTATTATATAGATATGCTTATAAAATCAAATGAAGCTATAAAGTGCAAATATTTTTGTATACATTATGTCTAAAGTTATCTTGATATTGGCCATGATGCCAACTAATGAAATAATAACCATTACATATTTTTAAATAGAAGTACTTGAAAATGAAAATTATAAAATTAGCTTATTTTTATCTTCAATCATAATCTTTTGGTGCAGGCTGGCAATTGCAACTTGATTTTATAATCCTGTTGGTTTACACATAAATATTAATCTTTGCCCAGAAAAGTAAAATGATAATATAATGGATAAAATATATAAGCATGGTCAATACAGCATTTTGTTGCTTCTGATACACTTCAAAATATGTCATCTATTTTGGTGATCTAATGCAGTAGGTGTGACCTGAGCTGTACAAAGAAAGGTTGCAGAGTTAGCACTGTTTAGTGGTTCTGAAGGAACAGAAATAAAATGTTTACAAGATTCCAAGAGTTTATTGTTTTTATACCAGTATGCTGGAGGCTGGATTGTGGGTCATAACAGTCCAGTAAAGTAGCTATAAAGATGAGTCAAGATGCAAATATTGGCCTTATACCCACAAGATAAATCACTTGAAAGGCTCAGCAGCATAATATCTGACAACTCAAAGAACTTGTCAGGATGGATTTCTGTTTTATGGCACAGACACACCATAAATTCTTGACTAGAGACTGTATTTTGCCTTTTTGTTTTGGAAATTGTTACTTAGGGAGATTTGTGAAGAATATCTAAGCTAGATTAATTTTGTACATTAGTGACACATCTTATCATTTGAAAATATAGAGTATGGTTTAGTTGCTTTATTTTGTATCCTGAAGATTGTTGTGTTGGATGGGTAAAGCTACTCTCAGATCCAGAAGAAGATAGTTAATCTAACCAGAGCTGACACCTATGCCATTGTATTTCTTCCTTGATACTTTGTCTATGATTTGTGCCAACACTCAGCAAGGCCGACTGTGGTACATTACAGTAGACACAGCCAGGATTCGCCCAGGGAGGTAAGAGTTATCTAAGCTAAATATATTCCTAAAGAATTTTATTCCTAGATTTGGGAAAATTAGTTCAGTATTAGGTGGAATGAAGAAAGCAAAGTCCTTCCTGAATTAATAATTGACATCATCATGTCTGGTTGTCTGATATTAAAAAAAAGAGAATTAATGTTAATTTTTACACACTTTGGGAGGATAATCAAGGTTGGATAACTTCTAGATGCCTAGTTGCATCTTTTGGGAAAGAAAAGGCATGCCTTTTGGATCTGAGATAGTTTTTAAACCAAGACAGTGATACTCAATCAGGAACCCCTTTTATTCTCATTGCCCACATTATTCAATTATCCCTAAAAGCGTGCTGCTTTGTAATAACAACAGTAGCTGTTATTTACTAAGCATTGGAAAACTTGACCTTAACCTAGTTGATTAAATGAATGAAGTTAATGTGGACGTGTTTCTATTCCAGTTGTGTCCCACTGCTTTTGCTTGGTTTTTGCATCCTATCTAATAAAAAAGTAATGTGCAAATTAACCATCACTACCTTACTCTGTCACAAAGATGGCGGCAGCCACAGAGCTGGAGCAAGCAGGAGGCTTGGGTTGCCCCAGCAATGGAGGAGGCCAAGCTTCCCACCTGCTCTGGCTGGCCCTGAAGTCCATTCAAGGCTACGAAGTTTCAATTATAGAAGATAAATAAATCCCACATACCTGCCGGCATGGCCTCTGTTCAAGGACGCACTAAGAGCCTGGGTTGCCCCTGGCCCAAGGCTACAAAGTTTCAATTACAGAAATTAAACAAATTCCAGATACTTGCTTCTAGCCCATGGGCATGGCCAGCCTGAAAATGGCCCTCAGCCCCTCACGTAGGCTGGCCAGAACACCCCAGTGAGGACCCCCACCTTAAAGGGGATGTGACCAGACTGCAAACAGCCATAAGCCCATTCCCTAGTTTGGCCAGGCACCCCAGTAGGAACTCCCACCCTGATCTGGGACACCCTTCAGGGCAAACCAGCTGACTCCCACCCATGCACCAGGTCTCTATCCTATATAATAAAAGGGTAATATGCAAATTGACCCTAACAGCAGAATGACTGGGAATGACTGGTCACTATGACACACACTGACCACCAGGGGGCAGATGCTCAATGCAGGAGCTTCCCCCTGGTGGTCAGTGCACTCCCACAGGGGGAGCTCTGCTCAGTCACAAGCCAGGCTGATGGCTGCCAGCACAGCTGTGGTGGCGGGAGCTTCTCCCATCTCCTCAGCAGCTCTAGGATGTCTGACTGCAGCTTAGGCCTGCTCCCCACTCGCAAGTGGACATCCCCGAGAGCTCCTGGGCTGCCAGAGGGATGTCTGACTGCCAGCTTAGGCCCAATCCCCTGGGGAGCAGGTCTAAGCCAGCAGGTGGACATCCCTTGAGGGGTCCCAGACTGAGAGAGGGCACAGGCCGAGCTGAGGGACCACCCACTGAGTGCACAAATTTTTGTGCACTAGGCCTCTAGTATATCTATAAAACATTCATATTTATGCTGCAAATTCATATAAAATCATGTCTTTAAAAAATGTACAGCAGTTATGCTACATTGATGCACAATTTAGGAAATTTGGTCTTTATGCTCCAGTGCAGGCCAGGGCAGTGTTGTTAAGTTATATTTAAAACTGGTGTCACTTATTTTTAGTTTTAATCTCTGAGCCTCAGTATCTTCATTTACAGAATAACAATAATAATTATGCCTACTTCACTGGGTTGTTGTGACACATTTATTAAATGACAAGGAATAATACACAGCAATAGGCAGCTGTTAGAATTCTTCTTCTTTGTAAAAGGTTAGCAATGTTTTATTTTCACAATTTCCAGAGGTCAGGGACTGTATTTATAGAAAAAACTTGAGGCCCGGTGCATAAAATTCATGCATTGGGAGGGAGGGGGCGTGTCTCCCTCAGCCTGGCCTGCGCCCTCTCAGAGTCCGGGAGCCCTGTGATTGATCACCTCACAGAGGGAGCCCTTGCCCATCTGCCACAGCCCACCTGCTGCAGCTCACCAATCAGTGGCCTGGGCCTCCCTCTATGGGGCGATCATGGGGTGATGGCAGGCTGCTGACCAATTGCATCCTACCAGTCTTGGCTGGCCTGATGCCAGCAGGTGTCATAGTGTGGTTGTCTGGATGGTCATTCTGCTGTTCGGCATTTCAGTCAATTTGCATATTATGCCCTTATTATTATAGATATCTTGGAAAAATTCCCAATATTGCATAATGTGTCTGAAGGCTTCTGAGAAATGCTGTTCAATTGCATGTTTATAAATGATCAGGTAAGGATCCAGAATTGAGGTGCTTTCTGGTGTCACAGTACATGAATCAGTAGAATATAAAGTGGTAATAAATTCAAAACTTCTTTGGCATAATTTAGTAGCCTTTCAAGGATCTGTTAACTGCTTTGATAATGGTATTGTCTTGCCTTAACCAAATTTAAGTGGGAAATTAAATTCCTGTATTATCAACAGCCTGTTGCTTATTATCAACAGGATAGTGCTGTGTGTTGGAGGAGGGGGTTTCTCATAACAGACCTGATGGCTTAGCACTGGAAGGAACTGTCACTTTTAGGAGAACAACATAGACACCTTCTGTTGATCATGGAGTATGTCAGCACTTTTCATAGATATTTTCACTCCCACGTTTCCTTTGCAACATAGGCTCTTTATAAATATAGGCACAATTTTGCATTTCTCAAGTAAGAAAAGATCCAAGTCATGGGGGTGACATGGAAAGGAATGTCCCAGTAATACACAACATCACTCAGAGATGTTGAGGTTTGGTTCCAGATCATGGCAATAAGGCAACTATCACAATAAAGTGAATCACAGAAATTTGGTTGTTGTTTAGTGCAAGTTAAAGTTATGTTTACACTATACTGTTGTCTATTAAGTGTATAATGGCATTATGTCAAAAAATAATGTACATATCTTAGTTAAAAATACTTTATTGCTCTCTATGATTCTGTTTTTATTTTGCTTATTAGTTCATCTTGTTTAATAGTTTCCAAATATGTGAGAAATAATATGGCACTTGTCTTTCTCTGACATAGAGAGCAGTCTGTGTGTGTGTGTGTGTGTGTGTGTGTGTGTGTTGGGTGGCTGGATGGGGAGAGTGGAGGTGTTGAGCAAAAAAAGAAAAAAATGAGAAAAAAGTCATGGACACGGAAAACAGTGTGGTGATTGTTGGGGGGTAGGGACGATGGGGTAAGCTGGAGGAGGGTATGGGGGAATAAATGGTGATGGATGGAGACTTGACTTGGGGTGGTGAACACACAATATAGAGTACAGAGGATAAGTTGTGGAACGTGTGCACTAGAAGCCTGAGCAATTTTGTTAATCAATGGCATCCCAATAATTTCAATAAAGAGAAAAAACATAAAATAAACACTTTATGCTAAAAAAATGATGGTCACCATCTCAGCCTTCAGTGAATCATATCCTTTTCCTAGTGCAGGGCCTTGCCTCAGTGAGTGCTGACTGCTAAGGCTGATATTGCTGAAGGCTGGAGTGGCTGTGGCAACTTCTTAAAATTAGACAATAGCAATGTTTACTGCCTCCATGAACTCTTCTTTTACAAAAGATTGCTCTGTAGTATCCAATGCTGTTTGATAGCATTTTACCCACAGTAGAATTTCTTAAAAAATACTGGAAGCAATCCTCTCAAAAGCTGTTGCTGCTTCATCAACTAAGTCATGTCATATTCTAAGTCCTGTGTTGTCATTTCAACAATCTTCACAGCATCTTCATCAGGAATAGATTCCATCTCAAGAAACTGCCTTCCTTCATCCATAAGCAGCAACTCCTTATCCATTCAAATTTTATCATGAGACTGCAGCAATGCAAGTCACATCTTCAGGCTCCACCTCTAATCCTAGCTCTCTTGCTATTTCACACCTGCAGTTACATCATCCACTGAAATCTTGAACCCCTCAAAGTCATCCATGGGGGTTGAAATCAACTTCTTCCAAACTCCTGTGAATTTTGACCTCTTCTCATGAGTCAACAAGTGTTATCAATGGCAACTAGAATGGTAAGCCCTTTTCTAAAGGTTTTCAATTTACTTTGCCCAGATCCATCAGAAAATCCCTATCTCTAGCAGCAATAGCCTTAGAAAAAGTATTTCTTCAATAATAAGACTTGAAATTGGAAAGTGCTTGCTGACCCATGGGCTGCAGAATGAATGTTCTGTCAGCGGAAATGAAAACAACATTAACCCCATTGTACATCGCCTTTGAAGCTCTGGGGTGACCAGGTGCATTGTCATTGAGCAGTGATATTTTGAAAGGCATCTTTTTTTTCTGAGCTGAAGGTCTCAACATAGTAGGGCCCAAAATATTCAGTAAACCATGTTGCAAACAGATGTGCTGTCATTCAGGCTTTGCTCTGCCATTTATAGAGCACAGGCAGAACAGAGTTAGCATCCTCCTAAAGGGCCCTAGGATTCTCTGAATGGTACATGAGCATACTTCCACTTAAAGTCACCAGCTGCATTAGCCTTTAACAAGAGTCAACCTATTTGTTAAAACTTGAAGCCAAACACTGACTTCTTCTCCCTAAATGGCATCTTCTTCCAATTTAAGGCTGTTTTGTGTTCATTGAAAAAAGAATTTGATGTGTATGTTTAAAAGGAACCACGATGTTTATTCAAAAGACAGCAATAAGAAAATGCTTATAATTCTCAGTCAAGGGCATGTACCTGGGTTGCAGGTGTGATCCCTCGACCCAGTCTGGGCATGTACAGGAGGCAACCGATTGATGTATCTCTCTCACATAGATTGGTTTTTCTCTCTTCCTCTCTCCCCCTGCCTCCCTTCCTCCCACTGTTTCTAAAAAAATTAACGGAAAAAATATCCTCAGGTGAGGATTAACAGAATATTATTATTATTATTATTATTATTTAATATTTAGTGATATGAACATAGGAAAGGGAGACATTTGGGTTTGTGGTAGAAAATAAAGAAGAAAGAGCTATTCTGTTTTGGATAAGTTGTTTTGGTGTTGGCAGGGCACCTAGTTGGAGTTGGCCACTGTAGCGGTCTACAGAGAGGTGTGTGGGCACTCATTATGGTGTATGAAGCAGATATTAGAACTATTTGTATTGACTTTTTAAGTATTAAAAAAATGAACGGAGTTTTACTAAGTGTCCCCATGGGCACCAGCTGCCACCTGTGTTTTGCACTAGGATCTATTATGTATATAGTAAGTGAGGTTTCCCAGCAAGAGCTTAGTTCTACACTGAGAATGGGCTGACAGTGGCACCCTCTAGTGTCTGACCAGGGTTCTGCCACACAGTAACATTGGATGAATGGCTTTACAAAACTTGTTACTGAGTTTTAAATAAATACACCTCAGGAAATGGGAAAGAGGCTTACAATATCATTATAAAGATTATAGTTTTAAAATGATATCAATTATATAAGCACAGGAAAACGTTAGAGCTGACAGTGCTCCGAGTAGGAGCTCTTTGTCAGCCACATTCCATGGGTAAAGCAATGATCATTAGCTCAGATCTGATAGAGTCCAACAACTATAAATTTACAGTTATCCACATGTAAATTTTACAGTAACAGTAAGTGAGAAAATTGCTGCCTTTTGTACTATAGAAAGATACAGGGGTGGGCCAAGTAAGTTTACAGCTGTGAATACACAAAATACAAGAACGAGAGGCTGCCTTTTTGATGATAACTGGGTGGTTACAATCACCCGGTAACAGCATGGTGATGAGAAAAGGAGATATCAGAGAGCTCTTCTGTCGCATGACCATTTAGAATCAAATTATTGATAGACGCCAATGGGAAATGCAAGCCATAGAATCCATACTTAAAATCAGAGTGCAGTGCAAGGGGTGCCCTGCCTAACAGCCCCCAGTTTCAATCCTGTTTCCACCATTCCCTTGTTGAGTCATTTGGGCAACTTATTTTTCAGAAACCTGGGCTCCATATATATAGCATATGAAGAATACATAGTATTTAGAATTACTTTGAGCATTTCTGAGATAATCTATGTGGGACACTTAGCATTCTGTTTGGCACGCAGTAGGTGCTCAACAAATGACAGTTTTTCTTATGGCATTCTTCACAAATATGTATTCAGTAGCCCATTTACTCAATGTGATGTCATTGAGAAACAATATCCTTGTAATTATGAGGCTGAATTTCATTTGAGAATAAGTGTCACTACAATTTGCTTTACAATTTATATTAGTACAATGATGCAAGCTGGTACTTACTCCAAGTTTGAGGTTTTGGATGGATATTTTCCTACTTGATGGATAGGGATTAAAAGATTCATATTACCTGCAGCATGCTACAAAAGTATTCATGTTTAATTTTATCTCCAATCACTGTCCGTCTGGCCTCTTAAATCCTTTTATTAGGCATCACATCTCTTTGATTTTCCCCTTTGCTGTTTATCCAACCCTATTACTTTATAAAAATATCCCCATGCACTTTTATCTTGCCCTCCTACCTCTCCACCCATCCCCGTTGTGCTGAGGACACTACTTCTGGGCCATCTGTTCTTTACACAGAACACTGCTGCCGAACAGCGCAGCCTCCCTACCAGGAAATCTTGAAAACATCTTTTGTAGCCTTTCCAGTTTATCTGCAGGTGCTGAGAAATTTATATTTTTATCAACCCCAAGGGTCCAAATGCTGTTCAGAAAATCCAGCCTTCAACCACGTTCTGTGCTTAATTAGTGCTGTCAGTCACCTGCCAGCAGAAACAGTGCCCACCTGTGGCTCTTCATCTATGAAGACAGTGGAGAGGATGAGGGTAAGAACAATGGTAGGCTTACCTGAATCTCCACTCGGAGACCCCTGGATGTCCCCTTCCTACTCAAGCCTTTCCCATCTCCAGAGGAGTCCTTATGACCCATGGAATACTGTGGTCCTCATCTCTGCCTGCTTCCCCTGAGCCCTGGAGTCCTGCCTGATGCCCAGCTCTCAAACCCCATGACACAGATGGGGGGAGGGCGGAACTGCAGCAGCAGGTCTCTTTTCTTTTCTTATCACTGTTATTGTTGTGGTTAAGCTGTAACTGATATATAACATTTATAAGCTTAAGATGCATAGTGTGTTGATTTAAAAACACTTACTAGTATATATTGCAATATGATTACCACTATAGCATTAGCTAATACCTCCATCATGTCCCGTAATTTCCTCCTCCTCCTCCGTCGCCTTCTTCTTCCTCCTCTTCTTCTTCTTCTCCCTCTTCTTCTTCTTCTTCTTCTTCTTCTTCTTCTTCTTCTTCTTCTTCTTCTTCTTCTTCTTCTTCTTCTTCGGTGGTGGGAACATTTAACATATACTTTCTTAGCAACGTTGAAGCGTATAATTCGGTATTATTAACTCTAATCACAATGCTGTGCATTACAGCTCCAGAACTGGTTCATGTTCAAACTGCAAGCCTGTGCCCTTTGACCAACATCTCTCCAGTTCCCCCACGCCCAGCCCTGGTAACCACCATTCTTCTCTTTTTCTGCAAATTCTGTATGATATCATACTTATACATAGAATCTTACAAAAGCAGCTCTCTATGGTGGGAGAAGGTTTTTAAATTCTTTAAATTTTTTTCCAAGTGGAATGGCCATTGCTTATTTATTTGCCAATAAACTACCAGTATTACACATTTTATTTATTTCTGTCCCCTTTATGCCAAGATCTTAGTGCTAGCTCTGTAGCACTGACTCCTGGGAAAATGAGAGAGATATCCACATTGTGATACTCCAAGTCAGCGATTCCTAAGTCTGTTGCACATTAAAATAATTTGGGAAAGTTTTTTTGCTTGTTTGTTTTAAATTATATGCTCTGGACCTTAAACTTAAGTTCTCAAAACTTACCAAAGCGACCTTTCAGCCCTGAGTGACAACCAGTGTTTCTGAACTGAGCCCAAACACCATATTTTTTCCTCCCTCTATGTCTCTTTTCTTCAAAAAAGTAACAGCTGACAGAGAATCAAGGAGATTGAATTAAATGTACAGTAAAACTGGGAGAATAAGCCTTTGGGGACATGGACAGCAATAATTTAACTAAAACAGAAGTCTTGAGAGCCACTCAGTTCCCGGCCCTCTGATGCGTTTCTGCTTCTCCCATAATCTGACACCCCTCTTCTGTCTGCCTCCCCAGGGGGAAAGCTGGCCATAGGGCTACCTCATATGCAGAGTGCAAAGAATCACTAACAAGCAACCCTCCTGGGCTCAAAAGTCAGGGCTCACTCCATTTCCCCCTCAGCAGCTCCTGACACTGATCTGCAGGTAGCTTTTGGCTGACACTGGAATGGATCCATTTGTAGGACGGTCCTAAGAGCTCTGCTGGAAGCGAATGTGAGTAGACAGGTCACATGTCACCATCTCGGAACCGAGGCTGGGTTTTCATAAATGGCCCTGCACCTTGTAAATAAGCAAGGTTCGTCTACCTTCCACTGTTCCTCAGGAGCAAATGGCCTCGGTGTTAATTCAAGAAACTTTTGAGCTCTGACAGTTGAGTCCTTGACAAGCCAGTACATTTCTGTTTGTTTCCTGAGCTCGGACAAATGTAAACAGTATCTGATTAGCTTTTTGTTCCTTCGTTGAAATATATCTGTCTAATGTGCTATCTCGTAGGCAGAAGGTATGGCTACATAGCTTCCAGGGCCTCAAAGCATTGTGTCAATGGAAGAAAAGGGGGACATATGTAATACTTTCAACAATAAAGATTGTTTTAAATCTCATAAATAATAAAGCATGCGAATATGAAATTGGACCTGCTTTGTTGAGAGCATGGCGCATCTGTCCAATTTATCATACCCGATGGCAACGTGCATTGTCTCATGATGGCTTTACCAGACAGCACATAGCTCTTTGCCTTAAACGTCTGTCATATGCAGTTTCAAATGACCTATCATGAAACAGATCTTCTTTTGGGTTGTTCTTAAAGTATGATTCAGGCATTGATAGATATTCTGAGTATAAAGAATGAGAACATGTGAGCTTGTGCATAAGCATGGCTCATTTTAGCACAGATTCATTCAAATAAATTCACCAAGTATTTTGTGGTAACCTATAATATGGCAACCCTGGAAATAAAGATAAAACCAAAGAAATGATCCCAGTCCTTTAAAAGTCTACATTCTCCCTGAGCATAAAGGACCAAACACATGACTCAAAGAATGTAATGCAGCATGCAATCTCAGTAGTCCAAATATATTGACTTAATTGTAAATAGGAAAAGAAAATAAAGTGCATTAGGATATGGATAGAACTCCAACTGCTTCAAGTACTTTGTAAAATGTATTCAAATGGAGAAGGAGAAGGAGAAGGTGGGAAGTCCAACATGAGCTAGCAGCATGAGCAAAAGAGTGGATGAGCGAATAAGCACAGTTAACCCAGCAAATTGTAGAGCTATTGGCTTGTCTGCAAGAGAAATTCCCTATTAGAAAGTGAGGATTCTTAGGAAGAGTTACAAGGGCCAGAAAAATCCTAATTAACAGAGGATCTTTTTAAACATAAAGTTGCATTTCTTACTCATTAAAAACCCAAAGATATGTGGTCTGCCGAAGGCAAACACTTCCATGTCAAAATCCCAGGAACTTTCTACCGTGTTGGCTCCATCATAAATGAACTTCAAATCCAAAATCATCATGGGCGTGTTGGGTTTTGCAGTTATTTTGACATCATTCTGACAGAAAGAAGGAGCAAAGGGAAGAGAAAGGCACCCTTCCTTCATTTAAAGACAATTCTTCCCTGAAGGACACTTCCTAGAAGTTGTATACACAACCCATTAGATTTTTAGGAATTCTATTGGCCACACCAAGATTTGAGGGAAGCTGAGAAATGTAGTCTTCCTTTCAGGTTGTCATGTGCTTAGCTCAAAAAGCATTAAGACATGTTATTACTGTAAATGTATCAGTGCCACAGAAAGTGATGAGCAAGGTGGTAGAGGACTGTGGCTGAGTCTGTGTCACAGCTCTGTGAACTTTGTCTGTGAAGGACTAGAGAGTAAATGTTTTAGACTTTGTGAGGCATACAGTCTCTGGTGTAACTATTCAACTCTGCTGAAGAGAGTAGTGCAAAAGCAGCCACAGCCAATAACTAAACAAACGATAGTGCCTATGCTCCAATGAAACCTAATTACAAAAAGCAAGTAGGAAGCCCTGACCGATGTAGCTCAGTTGGTTGGAACATCCTCCTGTGCACCAAAAGGTTGCCAGTTCAATTCCCAGTCAGGGCACATACCTGGGTTTTGGGCTTGATCCCGAGGGGGGCATATGTGAGAGGCAATAAATTGCTATTTCTGTTTCACATTGCTGCTTTTCTCACTCTCCCCTTCCCTTCCTCTCTCTCTACAATCAATTTCAAAAATGTTTCATCGTGTGAGAATTAAAATAAAAAAGCAAGTAGGAAGCAAAATTGGTTGTAGACTATAGTTTTCTGACCCCTAGTTTAGATTATAAGCTTGACTTGATCAATAGGATTTTTTAAAAAAATTTTTGTGCAAAAGGCAATGTGAAGAGAGAGCATGCCACAGTAGAAGGATCACTAAGCTATGATTTGGGAGATCTGGGGTCCTGGTCTAGTCTTTCACAAATGAGATTTACAAATTTGAGAAAGGCACTTTTGCTTCCCAGAGTACAAGTTTACTCCTTTTGCTAATAAGGGTATTGAACAGAAACTCTTTTTTCTTCTTCTTTAAGTTATTTTCAATTCTAAAACACTATGGAGATACTGGAATTAAGATGCCTAATTGGAAAATTGCCCCAGGGATCCTGGTGTGAAATGGTGAAACTAGGGCAATAGCAGGAAAACGGGAAAGAAAATTTCAGACATTTTAAAAGAAAAATAAATAGGAAATAAATCATGATTAATTAGATAAGGGAGCTAAGGAAAGTCACAAAATGCCTGCCAGATTTTGAGCCGTGGATGGGTGGGGTTAGGGGTGTATGAGAGACCATTGTTTGCATATCGAGTAAGGAACATAGAGGGAGATTATCTCCAGGAAAAATCCAAAAACCCCAGGGACAATTCTTCCCCAAGCCAGCATCAGTCCTTCTTTGTCAGGGATCAGTAAGGGTTTGTTGTTGTGCTTGTTGTTTGTTTGTAAAAGACTAAATAGCAAATATTTTATACTTTTTGTGCCATACAGTCTCTCTCACAACTACCCAACTCTGCCACTATACCCTACCAGCAGTCACAGACAATACATAAACAAATAGGCAGGGCTGCGATCCAATAAGACTTTATTTGTGGACACCGAAATTTAAGCTTTACATAATGTTCATGTGTCACAAAATAGTCTTCTTCTTTTGATTTGTTTCAACCACCACTAAGAAATATGAAAACTGCTTTTAGCTTGCAGTCTGTACTAACACATGTGATGGGCCAAATTTAGTTCCATGAGCCAATGCCTGCTGCTATTTCACGAGCAAGCAATTCTCTAGCAGTAAGACTGCTGACCTCCCTCAACATTCTCACTCTGGGAGTCTGAAGGGAGAAACTGGGCTGATGGAGCTCTAGTCCTTCTCTTCCCTTTGCTGTTAGGAGCTAGGAGCACACGCCATCCTGCTCCTCCAGAGAGAGGCGCCGTCACATTGAGGATGTACTACGGTATATATTAAGAAACCACAGCAAAGAAACCACAAAACACTTTCTCTGATGCAACACAGGTTATTTTCTGTTGAATTCTGAGCTTCAGTATTAAGAAATTCACTTTCCACAAGTATAAACTACATCCTCCAATCCAGATTTGTCTGAGTGATATAATGACCTGCAACATATTGATCTTATTGGGTTCAGAACTGGAACAGAAGAGGAGAGCTATTTATCAGTCTACCTCAAAGACCTTGGAAATTGATACCTGTTTCCAGAGACCAACAAATCATTTTCTCAGACTTGGTCACAGACATTAGTGACTGGAAGAGTGCCTAGAACATATTATAATGGGCAAATGAATGAATATGCAAATACTAAGGTGAGAGAAGGGCTAACTTGATATTAAGGATAGAATTTTGAAATGGTGGTGTGGGGACAGAGGTGGATTGATTGTGCCAAAATGAATGCTGTATTCCAGCAGTTTTGAACCTGCCAATCAGCTGATGCATACAGTTATTAATGGTTTTTTTTTTTAATTTATTTTTATTGTTCAGATTATTACAGTTGTTCCTCTTTTTTCCCCCATAGCTCCCCTCCTCCCAATTCCCACCCCACCCTCTGACCTTGCCCCCCCCATTGTCCTCATCCATAGGTGTACAATTATTGTCCAGTCTCTTCACGCATCCCCAACACCCTTAACCCCCAAAAATTGTCAGTCCACT
>PVJC01041504.1:0-15327 GCA_004026665.1 Murina feae
GGCAGGCTAAAAGGGGTCAATAGGGACAAAAGAGGACATATGTAATACTTTCAACAATAAAACTTTCTAAAAAAATATTTGTTTTTTTGTGGTTCATTAATAGTGCAATCTGCACTTACTCCTTTGGATAATTTTAATGGGCATCTGTTATTTTCCTTACAAGTCATGAAGCAACCAGTTTTGGATGTCACTCATTTATTAGCTTAATATTACTTTAATGACAATATTACATTATTATTTTTAGCACAATGTACCTTTGTTAGCAAAAAAAAATAATCTGTTGTTCATAAAACAGATCTTGGCAATGAAGTGTGTCAAATCATTATATATATTATATATATATGGAAAAATTTTCAATTTTCATTTTTACTGATCTCTGATGATTCATTCTCTTCTGTTGCTGTTTGAGTATGTTCTATCTTCTCTTAGAAGAGTATAAGGATCAAGATGTACAGGAATATTTTCATTCTTTAATGTGTTTTTAATGTGATTTTTGACAATTTATAGTCATTTGCTAAAATTGCAGTCTAATAAGATAGCCAACATATAGAGCATAATAAAGGTAAGTAGAGAATCCAAGGGCCAGAAGTGACCTTCAGAGGTTATTTAGTCCATTTCCCAATTTCAGGCAGTAAGACCAATCTTCCTAAACAGCACTCTTCATCATATTATGCCTGCTTGAGAACCAACAGTAGTCTTTTATAACCTGTGGTGTCAAACCCACAGGCATCTGTCTGCATTCAAGGCCCTTCAAAATCTGTTCTGTCTTAACTGATAAGGTAGCTACACCATAGATCGAAGCTTCTCACGAGGCAGTTTAGTCTTGTCCCACTACTCCAATGGTGCTAAACACATTTCACTCATTGGTCTCTCCAAATCCTTCCCATCCTTTACTGTCTAGTTCAAGCTCCATTTCCCCCTGGAAGTCTTCTATGACCCCTAGAGCTTCTGATGGGCATTCCTTATCTAACAACTGTTATCCATATTACATATTTAAAAAAACAACTTTATTGAGATATAATCTATAATAATAAAAGTGTAATATGCTAATTAGACTGGACAAAGCTACTGCTGGTGGGTGCCGCAGCAGAGGCCTCCTGACCACGGCGGCTGATGGGTGCTGAGGCAGAGGCAGCTGAAGCAGTGGTGGGGCCAAGGCCCTTGCACAAATTTCATGCGTCAGGCCTCTAGTTTACAAATAATAAGATGCACCCATTTTGAGTGAAGAATTTCATGAGCTTTGGCAAATATATATACCCATGTAACCACTACCCCAACTAAAATATGGACTGTTTTTATCACCTCAGAAAATACACTGCATGTTTTGTAACCTAACCATAGATCAACTTTTACTGTTCTCTAGCTGTTTTTATGTGAAAGTGATATTTTTAGCGTGAATTTATTTTAATTTTACTTAACATGTATTAAATATTTACCTTATACTGAAAAGACTAAGAGCTTTGCACGCATAATCTCACTCAATCCTTGCAATAACTCTGTAAAGTAAGTGCTATTGATAACTTCATTTTACAGATAAGGACAAAAAGCCCTGTAGTGGTTAAATAACCTGCCCATACTTACACAGCTATTGAATGGTGGGGCTAGGACTGAATTATAAGCACCTTGGTAAAAGGGGCCATGGGTGTTTTTGCTCTTTCTTGCCCACCAGTGCCCACCATGGTGCTGAGGCCATTAATACTGACTTAGAGTAAAATTCAATAGAACAGACATTTTTAGAACAACCCCATACACATTGTTCACTAACCTCTTCTAATTAAGGACAGGGCTTAGGCACGGAATTAGGTCACCAACTGCTTGTGAGCCTATGACTGCACAGTTAAAAAAGAACTGAAGTCTCAGTCCTGGGAAGGTGGCTAAGGGAAACCAAGAGCAGTATGAAATGGAACCAAAATAGAGCAAAAACGGGGCCCAAAGGAAAGAATTTGTGATGGAGGTCAAAAAGACAAGACACCAAGCCTAAGAGATTCCCTGACACAAGAGTACACATCAGCAGGGAGCCTTCTGTGGACCACCTGTGGTTTAGCCTCTGAGAGAAGAGGCACTGGTAAGGTGCTCAGCTTGGATACACACGGGCATAATCCCTCATAAGAAAGCTTCCATAACTACAATATCCCTTTTTGGTTGTAAGATCCAGAACTGGACGCAATGTGCAAGCAAGATATTGTCTTGGAATAATTAGAAACGAATTACTTCATAGTTCCTTCCAGTGAAACATCTATTTGTATATTTTCAAGATGTTTGGACTTTGATTTTTGTGGTATTTTAACATTTTTTCAAGATCAAAGTTAAGCATATGGATGTAGAATTTTCAGGGTCATCTGTCTCCGCGCCCCCTTTTTAGATCAGACAGACCAAAGTTCATTACCAGTGTCCTCAGTCTGCAGTGCTCATTAATTCAGCACTATCTGTACAAGGCTGAATGGGATCAGCAGGGCATCCCAAAGGAGATGGGAGTCATTCTTTGTTCTTCAGGAACTAGGAGAGGAGATTACAATGTGAAGGTACTTTTTAATCCTCCAAAATAAATGGAAACTAGCAGCCCTGTAATGACTTCAGTTAATTTTTTTTTTTTTTAGCATCTGGGAATGCAAGTTATTAAGCCTGAAAGAATTGGATGTTTCTGGCTCATTTGAATAGTCAATTGCTAAGTCTTCACCTTATCTTCATCCCAGGCTGTATTGCTGGTCTCTATTCCCATTTTCCAGCTGAATTTCATTTTTACAAATAGAATTGGATGAGTGTGGTTTACCACTCCTTTTCCTTTCCATCTCATAAAGGAACTGTTTTTCTTTAACCTTCTCTTGTTCCTGACATACTTAAAGAATGTTTTGCTCCTTACTGTGACTTTTGCAGGTTGCATCTTTTTTTTTTTGAATTGACCTTTCCGCTTTTATGAGCACAAGTATGTACCAGTGCTTGGTGTACCCCTCTAGTCATTTGCCCTTGGTTTTACTTTTTTATTCATCCCACTTGGGATTCAGTTCCCAGAATCATTATTTGTTTCATTGATGAAGATTCCTCTCTAAATTATTTTTCTATTTCTTTTTATTTTGTGTGTTCTTTCTCTTTTTGTTCTTTCAGGTACATGTTCATGCATTGATATGGGCGTACTTCATTGTCATCATTTCATTTAGGCATGTCTAACTCTCTAGACCCACATTGGTCCCTATGCTGTCTTATACTGGGACTTATTTTAAGCTGGTCTCTGAGATATACAAACTGAATTTAAAATGTTTTTCCCTTTGGCGTATATTTCTCTCCTTCCCAGTTTGGAAATCCTGAATTTATCAGCTTAAAGATATTTTATTTCCTCAAATCTATAGCAAACTCTTAGCCCCCAGATTAATTGTACTGGTTTATTGATTAACTAGGCAGTAATAACTGGGAGGGAGGAGAAATATTGCTATATATACATTTCTTACATTTGGATATAACATACACCTTTCTTCATGACATCTGACATGTTTCCCCAATAGTTCTCATTTGAAGTTTTAGTCCTTTAAAGATTTTTGGCTAAATGAATTCTTGCAGTTGTGGGAGTTTATACAATGATGAGACTTGACCACCTCAGAGAAGAGACACACTAATCAAGCTCTAAGTTACTTTATGAATTATCATATCAAAGGCAACCGAACTGGTTTCATGATAATTCAGAGTCATTCCTGGGCTTCTGTAGGTACACTGAGCAGAAATTTGTTTCCTTCTAAGATCTAAGCAACTCATAGTACTTCACAGAAAACAGATCTGAAGCCCTATTATTTTATAACTCCCACTAGAGCTGGTGGGAGTAGGAACAGTATGAATAGCCACCTTGCCAACTAACTAATCCTACCACTTCTGAAAACTAGAAGTCATCATCAGTGGAAATTTAAAAACACAAAGTATTTTATCTATAATTTTTAATTTTATGAACATATTCAAAAACATATCTTTCAAACACATACTGTATCAGTTTACCAAGAAAATAAATAAAACCTGGCTAGGTGGACAGGAAGTTGAAATATGCAAAATACCGGCTATATAGGATTTTTCATATCTACATGTGTGTTACAACTAAACTTGCTTAAATCTATATTAGCCACTCTTCCCTAAAGGGACTCTTTCCCTTCTTGGTCCCATAAACGGAATCAGTTTCTATTCATAGAATAGCATTACATTTTGTAACCTCATGTAGAAAGAACACAGTGAGCTAGAACTAATTGTCCCCCCACCCCCTTTTCTGAAGATAATCATAAAGGCTTTAAGCTTAGACCATATTTAAAATCAGTTTAAGACTTGTATGTGAGGTTGACATTTCTAGGAAATAAATCTGAACTCTGTCTCCAGACCCCAAATTGTATTTTGACATGTTAAATATTACTTTTCCATCCAGTACTATAAATTGCAGTGCTTGATTAGGTTTTGGGATATGTATTATCTGTGCTTTCCTTTACTACATTTGTCAGCAGCTCCCGTGAGGAGGGAGAAGTGGAATGCTTGGCGTCAATACCCTAGTCTCCCAACAGTGATGTCATGTGAGGCAAAACTTGAAACTTGGACAGATTCATTAAGGCCATGATTTAACTGGAATTCCCAGGGAATAAAATGTAGTAAAAATAAATTTTCTGGTAACTTAGGACTAACTTGTCTCTTCCCCACCCCTTATTTAAAACTTCAATTGTTGAAAAGCTTTCTAAAATGTCTGAAAATGCTTTCCAGCCTTATTTCCGTAAGTTTTGGTATTCATTATGGAACCTTATTTATGATCTTACGGGACTTTGGGGGAGTCCTCCCTATATTCCCAATACATATTTTGTAATCCTAGCTAACTTGTTTTATTGCACTCATTTACTATGCAATAGGTATTTATTTCTGTTAATCCCTTTAGACAGTGAGCTTTTGGGGGTAAGGGCCATGTCTCTCTCTTTTTTTATTGGATTTATTGTGGTGACATTAGTTACTAAAATTATATAGGAAGACCATGTCTCTCTTGTTCAAAGTTGCACCTCTACTATGTAGCACAATGCTTGGACATAGAAGAAGTTAGATGGGTCCTCTGAGAAGCAAATACCAATGTGGCACTAGCTGTGCAAGAGATTTATTGGGGAAAACCCTTGTGAAGGAAAATGAGCAGGGAGCTGAAGGATGCTGGAAGAGCCATCGGACTGTGGTATAAGTCTGACCCCTGTGGAGGAGAGAGGGAAAGAAAGAGGGTTGAATAGGAAGAATCTTAGACTGCAGTGCAGTTTTAAGAAAAATTTGTTTAGGTCAAATAGGAGTTGTAAAGCCAAAATCCCTGTCAGCAAAGTTCTGAATCTCACAGGACTTAGCATGTTTGCCATAGTGATTGTGGCCTGGGCACAACATGATGGTAAATTCAGAGTGCAGCAGCTGGGACCATTAGTCAATTACATTCACCACAGTAGGAGGTCTGAGATACATATTTTCACGGCCAGAACAGAAGAAACTCAACAAATGCTTATTGTAGGAAGAGTTTGAGTAAATCAAGTTTCAAAAGAGGAAGGATATTGGACTTAATATTCATTGGGCCCCCAATATTTGCTAGTTCTGGTGGAGGATATAAAATAACGGGACTCCCTCGCTTCCCTCATCTAACCTCAAATATTGCCCTATGAAAGAAGACTTCCTTATATGTACCCAATTCAGGAGCACACAAATATATAAAAAAAGTTCTGGAAGATATCAAGGGAGAGATTGACAGCAATACAATAATAGAAAGGTACTTTAATACCCCACTGACATCACTGGATAAATCCTGTAGACAAAAAATTAGCAAAAAACAGCAATCCTCAATGATTCATTAGATCAGATGGACTTAATTGACATCTTCAGAACATTTCACTCCAAAGCTATGAAATACACATTCTTTTCAAGTGCACATGGGACATTTTCAAATATCCAAATATTAGGACACAGGCGAAATCTCTTCAAATTCAAGAAGATTGAAATAAAATCAACCATCTTCTCAGACCAGAGAATGGCATAATATTAGAAATCAACTACAATAAAAATAATAAAAAAATTTCAAACCCTTGGAAGCTAAATAGCATGCTATTAAACAATGATTAGGTCACTAAAGAGATCAAAGAAGAAATTAAAAACATCCCGGAAATGAATGATAATGAAAACAAAACAATTCAAAATCTATGGGACACAGTGAAAGCAGTCCTGAGAGGAAAGTTCATAGCTCTACAGGCCTACCTCAAAAAACAGCACAAAAACAAACAAACAAACAAACAAAAAACAACAAGAAAAACTAGTAATAAATTACCTAACTCTAACAACCTAAAGATTTAGAAAGAGAGCAACAAGAAAAGCCCAGAGTGAGCAGAAGGAAGGAGATAATAAAGATCAGAGCAGAAATAAATGACAGAGAACCGCCCCCCCCCAAAAAAAAACACACAAAATAATACAAAAGATCAATAAAATCAAGAGCTGGCTCTTTGAAAAGATAAACAAGATTGATGAACCTCTAGTCACATTCACCAAGAAGCAAAGTCAGAGGATCCAAATAAACAAAATCAGAAATGAAAGAGGAAAATAACAACAGGCCCCATAGAAATACAAAGGATTGTAAAAAAATACTATGAACAACTCTATTCCAACAAACTAAACAACATAGAGGAAATGGACATATTCCTACAAAAATACAACCTTCCAAAACTCAATCAGGAAGAATAAAAAAATCTCAATAGGCCATTAACTAAGGAGGAAATTGAAGATATAATAACAAAATTTTCAGCAAACAAAAGCCTGGGGCCAGATGGCTTCATAGGGAGTTTTACCAAACATTCAAAGAAGAACTAAAGCCAATCCTTCTCAGACTATTCAAAAAAATCCAAGAGGAAGGCAAACTTCCAAGCTCCTTCTATGAAGCCAGCATTACCCTAATCCCAAAACCAGATAAAGACAACACAAAGAAAGAGAATCACAGGCCAATGCCCCTCATGAACATAGATGCCAAAATCCTCAACGAAATTCTAGCTAATCTGACTCAGCATTTTATTAGAAAGCTCATACAGTACAAGCAAGTGGGATTTATTCCAGTGATGCAAGGATGGCACAATATCCCCAAATCAATAAACGTGATACATCACATAAATGAATTTAGAGACAGAAATCACATAGTCATATCAATTGATGCAGAAAAGGCATTTGATAAAATCCAACAGCCTTTCTTGATAAAAACCCTCAGCATAGTGGAAATAGAGGGGTCATACCTCAACATAATAAAATCTTTATATGACAAAGCTCATTCTCAATGGGCAAAAATTAAAACCATTCCCCCTAAGAATAGGAACAAGACAGAGATGCCCACTTTCACCACTCCTGTTCAACATAGGACTAGAAGTGCTAGCCATAGCGATTAGACAAGAAGAAGAAATAAAAGGTATTCAAACTGGAAAAGAAGTAGTAAAACTGTCATTATTTGCAGATGACATGATACTGTACATAGAAAACCCTAAAGACTCTATCAGCAATTATGAGACTTAATAAATGAATTTGTCAATGTAGCAGGATACAAAATTAATATCCAGAAATCAATGGCATTTTTATACACCAATTAGAGGCCTGGTGCATCAATTCATGCACAGGTGGGGTCTGGCTGGCCTACCCCAATGGGGGCCAATTGGGCCGGGCCTATGGTAGGGGGGAGGGGCCATGGGCTGTTGGCTGGCTGGCCCTGCCCCCAATTGGGGTGTTGGGGGCCAATCGGAGGTGGGGCCAGTCTCAGGGAGGGGCCATGGGTGGTTGGCCAGCTGGCCCTGCCCCTGATCTGCCCCAACACTCTGATCGTGGCAAGCACTTTTATATATATAGATAGTGAATTTACAGAAAGAGAGAATTAAAAAAACCATCCCATTTACCATTGCAACAACAAAAAAATAAGATACCTAGGGATAAACTAACTAATGAGGTAAAAGACTTCTGCTCAGAAAACTATAGGATGTTGAAAAAAGACATAGAGGAAGACATAAAAAAATGGAAGAATATACTGTGTTCATGGATAGGTAGAATCAAGATCATTTAAATGTCCATACTACCCAAAGCAATCTATAGATTTAATGCAATCCCCATTAAAATACCAATGACACATTTCAAAGACCTAGAACAAATTCTCCAAAAATTAATCTAGAACAACAAAAAGACCCCAGATAGCCATAGCAATCCTGAGAAAGAAGAACAAAGTTGGAGGATCACAATACCAGATATCAAGATGTATTACCAAGCCATGGTTCTCAAAACTGCCGGGTACTGGCACAAGAACAGACATATTGACCAATGGAACAGAACAAAGAACCCAGAAATGGACCTCAGGCACTATGCTTAATTAATATTTGACAAAGGAGTCAGGAAGCTTTTCTTGATTACTCGATATAAATAGAATCATCCCCATAACTACCACATTCCCTATATTCCCTGATTTATTTTTTAAAAAACATTAAAAAATTAACAGCTTCATTGAAGTATAATTGGTGCAATAAATTGCACACATTTTAAGGGTATAATCTGATAAATTTAACATATGTATATAGCCATGAACCAATCACCACAATAAAAATAATGAACATCTCCATCATTCTCCAAAATTTCCTTACTCACAATCCTCCCTGTTCTCCACCTCTTAACAATCACTTAACTGTTGTCACTATAAATTAATTTTCGTTTCCTAGATATTTATATAATGGAATCATAGAGTATGTAATTAAAAAAAATTTGGCTTCTTTCACTTAGTATAATGTTTTTGAAATTCATCCATGTGGTAACATATATCAATACTTTATTCCTTTCTATGACTGAGTAGAATTCCATTTCATATATGATATATATATATATCACAGTTGGTTTTCCCTTCCTTACTTAGTTTTATTTTTCCTGTAGTACTTATCACCATAGTTTGTTGTGTCCCATAATTTAAGGTCCTCAAGGGGAGGGACTTTGTATACTGCCATAGCCACAGTGCTTGACACATAGGTGCTCAATTAATATTTGATGAATGACTTTCATTTACTCCCATGGCTTCAGTTTTCATTCATATGCTGATGACTTCCATGGCTGCAGAAGTTTGTTGAGTCAGTAAAGAGCTGAGAATGACTAAGGTTTCTATCACTGGGAAACTTGATGGATAATGATCATTAACTGAGATAACAGAGTTACAGAAGATAGAACTATGTGTGTGTGTGTGTGTGTGTTTATGAGATATATTGAATTCAGTTTTGGGCATAAATCCGAGATTCCCATAAAGTAGTTGAAATGTGGGATTTTGGATCTTAGAAAAGAGGTGAGGGCTGGATTAGGGATTTAGCAATTGTATGGGTTTAGATATGATCATCCAAAGAGGGGATGTAGAATGAGGCAGAGAGTAATAACATTTAAGTGATAGGCAGGAGAAGAGGAAGCAAGAAAAGACAGATAAAAATGGCCATAGCAGTAGGTGCATGTGTGTGTGTGTGTGGGGAGGGGGTAGGTTCATTAAAACAAAGGAGAAAGAGAGTGTTTTAAGCAGTAGAGACTGGTTAACTGTGAAGGATGTTATAAAAAGTCACATTGAAGCATGAAGGCATGGAACAGACTAACACACTCAATGTAGGTGTGGGAGGATGAGGCGAGATAAGCCAAAGAATTTATGTACTTATATGCATAGCCCATGGACACAGACAATATGATAGTGAAGACCTGGGGGTGGGGGTGGGTAGGGACTGGGTCGAGAGGGGCAAAGGTTGCTAAAATGAAAGACATTTGTAATACTGTCAACAGTAATCATATTTAATAAGAGAGGGATATGCTAATTAGACCAGATAGTCTAATTAGTCACAACCAGTATGCAAATTGACCATCACTCCAACACAAATAAAAGAGGGATATGCTAATTAGCCCTGTTATGCTAATCAGTCACAGCCAGCATGCAAATTGACTGTCACTCAAACGCATAAAGATGGCTTCTCCATGTGGCCATAAGATGGCGACCACAAGATGGACAGCAGGGGAGGGCAGTTGGGGGAGACCAGGCCTGCAGGGGAGGGCAGTTTGGGGCAACCAGGCCAGCAGGAGAGGCAGTTGGGGGCAATTGGGCTGGCAGGGGAGTGGTTAGGGATGATCAGGTTGGCAGGCAGGCAAGTGGTTAGGAGCCAGCAGTCCTGGATTGTGAGACAGATGTCCCACAGGGATTGGGCCTAAACAGGCAGTCAGACATCCCTTGAGGGGTCCCAGATTGGAGAGGGTGCAGGCTGGGCTGAGGGATACCCTCCTCATGAATTTCATGCACTGGGCCTCTAATATAATCTAATCAAAGAGCAATATGCAAACTAACCCTCACTCCATTACATTCACAAGCCACGCGCACCAACCAATCAGGAGCAAATATGCAAATTAGCTCAACTAAGATGGCGGCGGCCAGGGAGCTGGTGTTGCCCTGGGCGATGGAGGAAGCCAGGGCCCTGCGGTCCCTGAACTCTACTCCAGGCTACAAAGTTTCAATTATAGAAGATAAACAAATGCCAGATACCTGTTGGGCTGGGACCTTGGGTTGCCAGGGGCAACCCAGGCTTCGAGTGGGGGAACAAGGCAACAAAGTTTCAATTATAGAAGATACCGTATTTTGTGGCATATAAGACAACTTTTTAACCCAGGAAAATCTTCTCAAAAGTCGGGGGTTGTCAATTGAGATGGACAGAGACCACAAGTGTCTCTGGTCGGCTCCTTTTTGTGCCGCATACGGTCTATGTCCGGACTTTTTAACCCAGGAAAATCTTCTCAAAAGTTGGGGGTTGTCTTATACACCCAGTCGTCTTATATGCTGGAAAATACGGTAAATAAATCCCAGATACTTGCTTCCAGCCAGGCACTCCAGTAGGGACCCAAACCCTGAGGGGGCTGTGGGCATCCTGCAAACAGCCATGAGCCCCTCACCCAGGCTGGCCAGGCACGCCAGCAGGTGGACATCCCCTGAGGGGTCCCAGACTGTGAGAGGGCACAGGCTGGGCTGAGGGACTCCCCCTCCCCAGTGCACAAATTTTGTGCACTGGGCCTCTAATATATATATATACACACACACACACTGAGTAGCCAGATTACTATGACCACCTGACATTTGTAGGCAAATTAGCTATAATTTTGTGCTGAAGTTACTAGAGGACCAGAGCATTATAAATAGGGAAGCAGGCTGTTTACTACGACAGTAGAAGTGATTTTTTTCTGAAGATATGGGTAAACATCGCGATTTAATAGCCTTCGAACGTGGGATATATATATCCCATGTTCGAAAGCTGTTATATGTATATATATATAATATATATACACACACACACACACACACACACATATACTGAGTGGCCAGATTATTATGACCATCTGACAAATTAGCTGTACAGTGCATCATATGGGATATGGAAGCCAAAGGCCTGTTCAAACACCTTTACTGTCTGTAGTTACCAAGATAAAATGTCTCCAATTTGCATAGGAACACAAAGATTGGACAGTCAATCATTGGAAATAAGTCATGTGGTCCAATGACTCACATTTCCAGTTGCATCATGCACATGGCAGAGTGAGAATTTGGCAGAAACAGCATGAAAGCATTCACCCCCACATTCATGAGTACAACCCTTCAAGTTGGTGGGGGCAATGTTATTGTTTGGGCCATGTTATCCTGGCATGACTTGGGCCCTTTTATTTGTGTGGAACAACATCTGAATAGCACTAAATACCTAAGTACCATTGCTGATCAAGTTCATCCTGTCATGTTGATGGCCTATCCCAATGGAGATGGCTTCTTCCAACAAGACAATATGCCATGCCACGGTGCTCGTATTGTGCAGGAGTGGTTTCAAAAACATGAGGGAGACTTCACCTTGCTTAGGTGGCCCCCACAATCACCAGATCTCAATCCAACTGAGCATTTGTGGGACGAAGTTCAAAGAGCCATCTGGTTCCACAACCATCAAATCTCACAGAACTGGACAGTGCTCTTCATCAGGCATGGTGTCAGATTCCTTGCATCACCTTTCAACATCTCATGGAGTCAGTGCCAAGAAGAATCGCTGCAGTATTGAAGGCAAAAGGTGGCCCAACGAAGTACTGATGGGTAGGTCATAATCATCTGGCCACTCAGTATACACACACACACACATACACACACATACACAAGAGTTCTGCATTTGTGATAGAACTACAATTTTGTCCCAAGGGATTTGGTGATTGCCTGAATGTTAATATTGTACTCTGGGTGTTTCCTCTGTAAATCTTGCCTTGGAATATTTTTATTTTGGTATAGGATTTCTTTTTTAAAAATTTCGTTATTGATTAAGGTATTACATATGTGTCCTTATCGCCCCATTGCCCCCTACGCCCCCCCACTCATGCCCTCCCCCCCCCTGGTGTCTGTGTCCATTGGTTAGGCTTATATGTATGCTTATAAGTCCTTTGGTTGATCTCTCCCCCTTATTCCCACCCTCCCCTACCTTCTCTCTGATGTTTGATGGTCTGATCTATGATTCTGTGTCTTTGGATCTGTTTTTGTTCTTCATTTTATGTTATTCATTATATTCCATAAATGAGTGAGATCATGTGGTATTTTTCTTTCATTGACTGGCCTATTTCACTTAGCATAATGCTCTCCAGTTTCATCCGTGCTGTTGCAAATGGTAAGAATTCCTTCTTTTTTGCAGCAGCATAGTATTCCATTGTATAGATGGACCACAGTTTTCTAATCCATTCATCTGCTGATGGGCACTTAGGCTGTTTCCAAATCTTAGCTGTGGTGAATTGTGCTGCTATGAACACAGGGGTGCTTATATCCTTCCTGATTGGTGTTTCTAGTTTCTTGGGATATTTAGTTAAAATAATAACACCAACAAAGCTTTGGTATGATACTGCTGTTTTATTCATTAACTCCTCCCCCCAAAAAAGGAACATTGGGTTGACTAGACATACATTTCATTAGGAAATCATAACTGAAATTTTGAAAATTACTTCTTGGTTATGTTTTCATTTGTAAATTATAATCAGGGAAAATAAATTGTAGGGGTGTAGATTAATCTTTTAACAGATATTAAATATCGGTGTTCAATGGTGTATACTTGGTGCTATAAATTAACTTATGCAGAATTTATGAGTTGAACCTAGGCAATTAATTCTAATGATTATTCAAAAAGAATCAGTCATAAGGGTAACTGGGAGAAAGGGATTAATTAAGATAAACACTAATTTTGAATAATCAACATTTTACTGTATTTTAAAAGAAATGCATTGTTTTGGCCTCTTTGCCTCTTTTCCATGTGTGAGTGTGTGTGTGTGGTATTCTGCTTACTGAAACATGAAAAACTTTTTTGTTTCAGGATCAGATTTGCAAGTATGTCTCCCCAAGGGCCCAACATGCTGCTCAAGAAAGATGGAAGAAAAATACCAACTGACAGCACGATTGAACATGGAACAACTGCTTCAGTCTGCAAGCATGGAGCTCAAGTTCTTAATTATTCAGAATGCTGCCGTTTTCCAAGGTGAGTTCTGGGGATTATTTTAAATGTGCGCAGAGGTATCATTATGTGGGTACCTGGCTTTCAAAAGCTAAGTATAATTTATAAATTACCATTATAGCATTAATGTTTGATAGAAAAGCCTCCCAGTAAGAAACTCTGTTTAAGGAAAACACATTTTTTAAAGAAGTTTCATTCCAATCTATGGAAAGGTGGGTATTGTCAAAAAATGCAAGGACATACTGTTTGTCTGTTTGTAAAAGGTTAAAATCCCTTTAGAAAGAGTAAATGGTATTTTCTTTCAAATATTCTGTAAGGCTTGCTTAAAGAACAAAAACAGTTTACTTAAATACTGGTTTTCTCCAAGCATGAGTTAGATAGTTGTGAAACATACACAAACTCCTTCTGACCACTGGGACCATTTCCATTTAAGAGGGGAAAACTGGTTTGATGGCTGTACATTTTCTCATGTGTGTGAGTGGTTTTCACTTCTCTCTTGTAAGTTTCAGTTCTTACTATACCTGTGTAAGATTGTAAAATAATCTGTTGTGGCATTACTAGATGTGTAGAAAATTGCATTTCTCTTTGCTAACTTGTAGGAGTGGAAGGATGGGGAGTACCTCCTTTGATTCAAAGACCCAGCTAGGGATGGTAATGATAGGAGTGACAGTATTGGTAATAGCAAACATGTATATAGCATTATATGCTAGGTAATGTTATAAGTGCTTTACATATATTAATTCATTTAATCCTTAAAATAATCCTGTAATGGAAGTATTATTATTATTATTATTATTATCTCCATTTTATGGATAAAAATCCAAGGCTCAGAATGGCTAAGTAACTTGCCCAAGGTCACATAACTAATATGAGGTGAAAGCAGGATTTGAAACCAGGCAGCTTGGTTTTTAAAGTCTATACTTTTAACAACCTCAGTATGCTGTCTCCTGTGAGGGAAAATTAATTATGGATACTGGGACTTTCTTTTCTTTTTTCTTAAGCAGATGCAATAAGCTGCCTTTTTTTACCCCACAAAGAAAGAATTGGGGTTGTATAGAAAAAATAATAATTCTGACTACTCGAAATTCTAAATCTTTAAAGTTATGGTTCCTTTATTAAAATTAACCTCTTTGAATTGTAAGGTGGGTTGATTATAGCTTAATTTGTATGTTATAATGAAATTCTTAGAATTAGCTTAGAAAATTACTCAAATTAGCTAATAAAGCATACATTCACAACAGTTTCTTGGGTCAAAGCTTCAGAGCATGTTGGGTTGATTATATGAAGTACAATATATCAGCTTGAAGTATTTTTTCACCTATTTAGCAGTCAGACTCTTGTGAAGAGTTTGTTGAGACTGACAATTTGGCAATAAAAGTGATCACACTGATATTCTAGCATGCAGAATAGTTGACATGACTGTCCATCTGAAGGCTTTGGGTGTAAGCATCTCTGTGCAGTCCTGCATTTTGCACATTGTTTTCTAGGCCTGGACCAGCATAAAACAAGGTGAGAAAGGAATTTCTTACAAGATTTTGATTGGATTAATTTACAGATATGGCTGCTATAGCATGGATTTTGAACATTAGTCATGTAAACAGATGGTGAAAATGGGGGGCAGCACCTACTAGTTCTCTCTCTCTCTCTCTCTCTCTCTCTCTCTCTCTCTCTCTCTCTTCCTCTTTCCCTCTCTCTCTTTCTTCTTACACACACACATACACACACACACACACTCACACACGGTACATCATGTATTTTTTTAAATCACCTTAAATTATTCAAATTGCGTGGACAGACAGAAGGCCACATAGAGACAACTAGATGATGTCTG
>PVJC01041505.1:0-15326 GCA_004026665.1 Murina feae
CCTCCAAGGGCCTGGACAGCTGCCAAGCAGGCCACCAACCCCCTGCCACCTCTTACCCGCTCCCCGATGCCCCTCCAAGGGCCTGGACAGCTGCCAAACAGGCCGCCGACCCCCTGCCACCTCTTACCCGCTCCCCGATGCCCCGCAAAGGGCCTGGGAAGCCCACCAAGCAGGCCTCCAACCCCCTGCCACCTCTTACCCGCTTCCCGGTGCCCTCCAACCCTGCCGCCTCTTTCCCACTCACGGGTCCTGGGTCCTGCGCTGTCCCGCCCTGCAGCCGCTCTGTGCACTCGGGAGGTCCCTCAGTCCCTCCTGTGCCCTCTCTCAGTCTGGGACCTCTCGGGGGATGTCCACCTGCTGGCGTGCCTGACCAGCCTGGGTGATGGGCTTTCAGGCTGCCCACAGCTCCCAATGACCCAATGTCCCAGCAAGGCTGGCTGGACGCAGGTTTTTGCGGTTTCTCTCCTATAATTGATGCTGTTCCTTTAAGGCCTGGCGTTGGTTTATCTTCTATAATTGATACACTGTTCCTTTAAGGCAGCCTACTAACTACTAAGGAAGCCTCCTTTCTGCTTCACCTCGCAGCGTCTATAATGAAACAATTGTTACTTTTACTGGTGAGGCTGGGGCTGCTCTTTCCTTCAGCTGCCGAGGATTCTATGATTGTTATATTGTTTCAAAGGTGTGTTTCGCTAGAGCCAGTTTAATCGGAGCTGAGCTGAGCGGGCGCAGCTTCACTTTTGCTCCTGCCGCAATGGAAACTGCCATTTACTCAGGTCCGTGAGTGGCGGCCGCCATGTTGGCTGGGCTAATTAGCATACAGCCGCTCTGATTGGCTGGTGGGCGTGGCTTACCCGTCTCAGAGAAACGGTTAATTTTACTATTTAGCTTTTATAGAGTAGATAGGTAATACAAAGTGAATTTAGAAATTGGGGTTGCAAGTAATATGTAATATCTTTTTGTATACAATTTTGTTAAACAAATGGGAAAATGTACTTTGCTTATGAATTCAAACAGACCAACTTAAAAAATTAGAGAAATGAAAATTGTTTTGCAGTGTTCTCTCACACACCATTGTGAGTTATCTCATATGCCATTGTCATGTAGCCCAGCTTAGAAGCAAAGCGTTTAGCATCCCCCAAGATAAAGCAGTAATGTTTGTCATATTTTCATTTGTTATTATAATTACACTATCTCTATGTTCTTCTAATTTATTTCATCACAACATCTATACTCACGGGTTTGCTTGACTATAACAATGCAATTGCACACAAATCAATCTGTGCTCAGCAAAACATGAAAATTATGCAACATAATTTTTTCCATATACAAACTCAACCTGAAGTTAGTTACTCTCACACATATCCTCTAGAGTTACTTTCCTTTGAGCTTTTTTATAACAAGAAAAAATTATTTTTGTTCTTTTCAATGCCTCTTCACAGGTTCTAAAGTGTTGTAGAAGGCTGCTGTCAATGACTATGAAAAAGCAGATTATCAGCCTGGATTTTCATTTGGCCAACTCCATAAACACAACTGCAAAAACTAACTTCCTCCAGCCTAAGCTGTCAGAAGCCTTGGAATATATAACACCAACTCTTGTGATATAGCAGCTGACTGCAGCAGAAGTCCCAGTATCCTGCAGGCAGGAATTGTGAGGAAGCAGTCTTTTGTCCTTTTCATATCTTGACTAGGTATAATACTTGCTGCAGGATAAAGGGGAGGGAAAGTGTTCTCCCTTGTCTATTTTAATTTTGCTGCTCCATTTCTGTACATGCTCCTTATAAACCCTTCTTATCTATTGACCTCCTTGTTCTTTCCCACCTTCTACCTCAACCCCTCAGAAATCTCACCGTGACAAATGGGCAGAACAACCTCTAGGGCATAGGATGCAGTCCACAGTTTTAAAGGAGGAGAGCACACTGCTTCTGGACTCAGTCAGTTGGTCAGCATTTCAGGGATCCAGCAGGAAGGGAATGGTAAGAAGGTGTCACTTCCTCCATCTAATACTAAAAAAAGAAAAGGAAAAAAAGTTGAAGCTGTTATATCAGCATCTAAATTAGTGCCATCAGCAAGTTGAAGAAATTCAATTGTCTGCTGAGCTTTCAAACATACCTCATAAGACTGTCTTTTGCCCATTTGACATTTTTTTATCCTTTCCAAGACTGGCCTTAATGTTTATTTAAGACCAATTTTACTTATATATCTCTATAGGCCTTCTCAATTCATTTTTTTCACTGCATCCACTAAAATTTTTGGAAGACAAATCAGATCAAATCACTCCCCTATTTATGATTTTTTAGTAGCTTCTCATTGCATTAGGATAAGTCCCAAACCTTACTTTGCCATCATCTGTATGGCTATGAATTCTCTGACCCAGGCCTTCCTTTCTAATCTCAATGGGCCTATTCTCCCCCTCACTCACCAAGCTCCACCCCACTGGATACCTTTCTTCCCATAAGTTCCAAAAGATCCATATCCCATGACAGCTTTTGCACATGTAACCATGGAAAGCTTTCACATGGCCTTTGCTATTCATTTTTCAGATCTTAGCTTAAATGTCACTTTGTCAGATGTGATCAGAGCTACTTGTTATAGTGCTCCAAATAGCTCATATTAACGACATTGAGGGTACTGACAAATGAGGTTAGTAATCATGGAGAACAGCAGAGGTCCAAGGGGATTGTGAATGATCTAATATTGTTTTGCTTTGCAAGAAGGGAAAGTTGATGTATTCTAGTAATCATGATATCAAAGGAGAACAAGGTTCTAGAGCAACTATTAAAAGGATAGTGTATTGCCCTAGCCAGATTGCTCAGTGGGTAGAGTGTCAGGAGGCAGACTGAAGGGTCCCAGGGTTTGATTCTGGTCAAGGGCGCATACTTTGGTTGCAGTCTTGCCTCCAGTCAGGGCACCTGTGGGAGGCAACCAATGGATGTGTCTCTCTCACATTGATGTTTCTCTCTCTCTTAGTCTCTCTCCTTTCCACTCTCTCTAAAAATCAATGGAAAGATATCTTTGGGTGAGGATTAACAAAGAAAAAAAGGATGACGTATTTTATCACAGTGAGAGTGAAGAGGCTATCACTTGGAACCACAACGAGTTCACTGAGATATAGTACTAGTAGTTTGGCCTTCAAGATTCTGAGAAAATGATTTCTAATTCAGAATTCCACATTCTCTCAAACTATATTGGGAGGATAGACAGAGAAGAGGTTAGAGATGTTGTGGCATAAGAAGACTAAATCGCCCTGACAGGTTTGGCTCAGTGGATAGTGCTGGCCTGCGGACTCAGGGGTCCCGGCTTCAATTCCAGTCAAGGGCATGTGCCTTGGTGGTGGGCACATCCCCAGTGGGGGGTGTGCAGGAGGCGGCTGATCGATGTTTCTCTCTCATCGATGTTTCTGACTCTCTATCCCTCTCCCTTCCTCTCTGTAAAAAAATCAATAAAATATATTTTAAAAAAGAATACTAAATCTTTATCCTCCATAATAAGAAGTCAATAAGTGAAAATATATCAGTATAGTTATATTATTGAGAAAAGAGGAAGTAAATACCAGAAGAAACAGCTAAAACAATGGAAAGTACTAGCCTCTAGGAGCATAAGTGGAGAATGGAAAAGAATGTGATAAGGGACTTCAATTTTTTTCTCTTTTACAAGTTATAAATAACTTGTAAACTATGTACATGTATTATTTTCATAAAAATTAGTTCAAAAATATAAATAGCATTTGTACATACACACAGGAAGTTGGAGAGCATTTTAACCAAGAGATATGCAAAAATGTGGAGGTGAAATTATTCCAGTAAATGGTAAGTGGATCTGCCTACAGGCACAATGGATCCATGTAAAGGATTAGTAAATGATAAAAAATTCAAACCTACCTTCTTAGGAAGTCACTGGAATATGCATTGCATTATATAAGAGAATAAACTAAGAAAGAGGAAGATATGAGACCCAGAAAACAGGGGACAAACACAAAAGAGAGGTAAAGAAAATTCCCCAGATGATAATGAAAGAAAGTTCATGATAAATAGTTGTGTGGCATACCTAGAGAGCAACCAGGCCCAAAGAAAGTAGGAAGATGGAGGGACACAGGGGGAATGTGGCTAAAGACAAAAAATTTAGATTACCTGATATGTTTGACCACATGGAGAATAGTATTCAGAAAAATATTACAATTGTTTGGAAAATTAATTAAGAATTAGTAATTGATATATATAAAAGGCAGCAAACTAACAAAAACCAAGGCAGTTTTTAACTCCAGGAGAAACTGAAAGTTGTTCAAGAAAGTGAGTCATGATAAAACACTACTTGGCTCCAAAGTAAAAGATACTTATGTACCATAACAGTGAAAACTGCCTTACTGATATAACAAAGCTCTTTTGAAGGATGAAGGGAAAACAAGTTGGAAAGTTTATTTTTATAAGAGGTCTAAATCTTTCTCTTTCATAATAAGAAGGCAATAAACTACCTAAAAATGGAAAGATAGAAAAACACATCAGTATAAGTGCATTCTATAGAATTGTGAAAGTAAATACTAAAAGAAACAACTCAAATTATTGAAAGTGGTTGCTTTAGTAGTACAGGCTGGAAGTTTAGAGAGATGAAGGGTTCTGATTTTTTTAAGTCTTATTAATCTATTTAACTTTTAAACTATACATATGCATTACTTTCAAAAATTGATAGGGAGTGTTTGAGATCTTCCTTCCTGGCAATGTCATCAATTTGGCTCAAATAAACTCATAAAAATTCTCTCCAAATTTGGATATTTCTTATATTGACATTTACTTAGGATTGCTGGTAGAATTTTGAAGAAGCCCAGTCAGGACCATCTCATGGACACAGACCCAGTGCCAGGTACCAGCATGAGCCCATTGTGCTCCACTGGTGCCCTGCTTCAAATCTGATGAACTTGGAAAGGACATCAAATAAAGACACTCTCCGTCCTTGTTGGAAGGGACCTTATCAGGCACCTAACCATGAATGAGCACCAACTCTTGTCTGCTCCTACAATGGGCAACAAAAATTCCTCTAGGATGAGAAGCCACTGATATCAGAGGTACACTATCTCAAGACATTGACAAAGACTGTATACCTGTGGATTGATGTTTAACTCAGAAAATATTTTGTTTAATTGTCTTTACCAGTCTGCTAATAATATTAGCCATAATAATAGTTACACTTGTTATTTGGGCTTTTCTATGTAGTCCAACTGTTTATAATTACTGAACATGGATAACTGTTAATACTCTTTATAGTTTATGTAAATGTTATATAGGATGTCCCAAAATGTACACACACACTGAATAATTATAAAGGCAGTATTTATTAAAATATATTTCATTTTCAAAATTGAGCTATCAGCTCTTAAAGCATGCATACATTTTTGAGGATGTCTTGTATTAGATGCAAAATACAGAAAAAAAGTATTATAGCTAGGAGGACCATCAGGATTAAGCAACCTTTTTTCCCAAACTAAAGGAGACCTATATATGTTCAAAAGCAGAGAGGGAAGGATTATGTAGAAAGGAGAAGCTAAAGATTTTATTCTATTTTATTTTTTAAATTCTCAGTTGAGCATATGTTTCTATTGACTTGAGAGAGAGAGAGGACAAGAGAGAGAGAGAGAAACATCAATGAGAGAGAGAAACCTTGATTGACTGCCTCCTACACACATCACAACTGGGGACTGAACCCAGGTATGTGAGAACTGAACCCACAACCTTTTTTGGTGTGTGGGATGATGCTTCAACCAACTGAGTCACCTGGCCATGGCGAGAAGCTAAATATTTTAGAAAAAGAAGATAATTGAGGTAGGTGGGTGTGAAATGAAGCAAGAGGGGATGAACTGGAGAAAATGAGGCTGAGGTTTGAGAAGGGTTGAGTGAACCTTCTTTCTCTAAGACAGGAAATAAGGCTGAGAGGAGAGAGGGGGGTTCAAATGGTGTTAGAGAAAAGATGCACAGGAGTGAGAGGACTCTATCTTTTGAGCAGAGCTTAATTTTTTGTGAGAAAGATCTATTGGGGAAAGACAGAACCAAGATGGTGGCATAGGTACACACTTGTACTTGCTGCCTCACACAACCACATTAAAATACAACTAAAAGACAAAACAGATATCATCCAGAACCACGGGAAGGCTGGCTGAGTGGAAATTCTACAACAAGAAGGAAAGAAAAAAGTGCACTGAAGCTGGTAGGAGGTGCAGAGGTGCAGAGGTAAGGAGGCACAGGCAGAAACGGAATGGGTACGTTGTTGTCTTTTTCTATCAGGAGGGAGATACAAGCTCCCAATTGCTCTGAACTCCAGTTCCGGATGAGACTCTGGGGGCCCAGACTCATACAGGGAGGAACTGGACTGTCTGGCATCAGGGCAGAATCTAAGGGCAGCTTTCTCACAGAGGTGCTTACAGTGATCCTTGTTCCTGCATGTGGGGGATAGGGGTGCAGAATGCAGAGATGCAGTGACCACTCCAATACAGGGTTGACTGGTAGCCATTGCTGTTTGCTCTGCTCTGGTGATTCCCTGAGACACCACCCCACCCAATTTACAGCCCCACCCAAGCTATGCACAGTGGCTTTTGCATATGAATGGCCTGTGCTCTCATGCCTAAAACCTAACAAACTGCAGCTGGATCAGAGAGCCCCAGAGCTTCCAAAAGAAGGCCTAAGGCTTGACTGCAACCTGCATTGCTTCACAGCTGCGCCTCATCTGGGCACCTCCAAACCCCGAACAAAGAGGAGGGATCTGCATATCTCTCTGTAGCTCCTACTGGGTGGCCCCAGGCAGTGGCTGACTTTGCACCTTCTTAGAGATCCAAGAGCCAGTGTACCCAGGTGGCCAGAGTGAGACCATACCAGATTAAAACTCCTTACATCCATAAGAGACACACTCAAGGGGCAGACTCAGTGAGCACCAAAGCCCCATTGAAGCAAGTTCTGCCCCATAAGGGTGTCTCCAGCACATCAGTTCTCCCACTGTAGACACAGGTGGTCCTCACAGCCAATTGGCCTGGTGGTTAATTCCTCCCAGTGATACCAACAGCAATCAAGGCTTAACTACAATAAGACTGTGCACACAAGCCCACAAAGGGGTGTACCAAGAGTGTCTACCTCAGGTAATTAGGGAGGCTGAGCCACTGGGCCCAATAGGACATGTAGCACACAAAGCCACTCTATCAACACAGGGAAGCAGCCAAAATGTGGAGACAAAGAAACAGATCACAAGCAAAAGAAATGGAGGAAAGCCAACTACTGGATATAGAGTTCAAAACCATGGTTATAAGGTTATTCAAGAATCTTCTAGAAACTTCTGAGAAACTTAGTGAGACCCTCAAGAATATGAAAAAGGACCAATTAGAAATTAAGTATACACTGACTGAAATAAAGAATAACATACAGAGATCTAACAGCAGACTAGAGGATCCCAAGAATCAAGTCAAAGATTTGAAATACGAAGAAGCAAAAAACACCCAACCAGAAAAGCAAAAAGAAAAAAGAATCCAAAAACATGAAGATAGTGTAAGGAACCTCTGGGACAACTTCAAGCACACCAACATCCGAATTATGGGGGTGCCAGAAGAAGAGAGAGAGCAAGATATTGAAAACCTATTTGAAGAAATAATGACAGAAAATGTCCCCTACCTGGTGAAAGAAATAGACTTACAAGCCCAGGAAGCGCAGAGAACTCCAAACAAGAGGAATCCAAAGAGAACCACATCAAGGCACATCATAATTAAAATGCCAAGGGCAAAAAACAGAGAATCTTAAAAGCAGCAGGAGAAAAGCAATTAGTTAACTACAAGAGAGTACCCATATCACTGTCAGCTGATTTCTCAACAAAAACTAGGCAGGCCAGAAGGGAGTGGCAAGAAATATTCAAAGTGATAAATAGCAAGAACCTACAACCAAGATTACCCAGCAAAGCTATTATTTAGAGTTGAAGGTCAGATAAAGAGCTTCACAGACAAGAAAAAGCTAAAGGAGTTCATCACCACCAAACCAGTATTATATGAAATGCTGAAAGGTATCCTTTAAGAAGAGGAAGAAGAAGAAAAAGTAAAAATAAAAATTATGAACAACAAAGTGACAACAAATACATATCTATCAACAATTGAATCTAAAAATCAAGTGAATAAAAAATCTGATGAACAGAATAAACTGGTGAATATAATAGATTGAAGGGCATAGAAAGGGAGTGGACTGGCAATTCTCAGGGGAAAGGGGAGTGGAGGTGTGTGGGAAGACACTGGACAAAAATTGCACACCTATGGACATGGGCAGTGGGGGTGGTAAGGGCATGGGGTGGGGTGGGAACTAGGTGGAAGGAAGCTATGAGGGGAAAATAGAGGAACAACTGTAATAACCTGAACAATAAAGATTTTAAAAAAAGATCTATTGGGGAAGAGGATGGATCTTTGTAAAGAATCAAAGAATTGAACTTGAAGTTCAAATATAAAATTAACAAATTTGGGGGTATTCAACAGTCTTATATTCACCACTTTCTACTATCCTATCTAATAAAGACAGAATATGCAAATTGACTGTGACTTTGACACAAGATGGTGGCTCCCACAGCCAATAAGGAGGAAATATACAAATTGATGTGACAAGGTGAGAGGGGGGAAAGTGGCTCCAGGCTGGAGCGAAGGTGTTGCTGGCAGCCAGTGGAAGGAAGGCCTTTTCTTGCACAGATCTTCGTGCATCAGGCCACTATTTTAAAATAATAGCATACTGCACCATCTTTCAGTCTTCCTGATCAATTAATTCATATTTATCTCTCAGGCCAAGGCTCAAGCAAGATACCATCAAAATCCACTAAAAATGTCTCTCTTCCCACCAGTGATAGTTATACAAACTCCCCTTAACTATCAAATTCAATCTTAAATTAATTAATATCTCTGTTGGTGTCTTCTGTTTTTAAGTCATATAGTTCTTAGTGCCTCACTTTCTAGCACTTTTACTTCCATTTGGCATTATTCAGCAAGTATTTAGTCTGCCCTGCTTGAAAAGGTATTTGCAATTTTGGTGTCACTTATCACTTGTCACTAGAATACATAAACATGCACCAAACAGAACAAATACAAGATCTTCTTGAGGGCAAAGACAATGCCTTATTTATCTTTATTCCTATTTCCCAGGGAAGAGTGTGATACACTGTTGAAGCTCAAGAAATGTTTACAAAAAAAAAAAAGAATGATTATCTATGTGCTCTTATGGGGAGAGCCCTAAACTAAGATCCAAGAGATGTTAGTTCTGGCTGAAATCTAGAATTCCCTTTGGGCCAATCACATACATTCTCTGGACCTTCTTTTCCCCATGGGAAATTGAAGAGTTTAGATAACTTATTAATTACTTCTGAACTTTATGCCATTTTAAAGCAGATATAATTTCAGATTTCCATGTAGTAATATATAGCTTGCTATTAGAAATTTCTTCTAAGTCCCTGACCAACACAATGGTCACTGCCTATGAATAAGAGTAGATCTGTAACTCAGGCCATCTCTCCTCAGTACAATTGACAACCAGATATATTACTCAAAGTTCTGTCCACTGGAAAGATTTCTCTTCCCCGGTATCTTTATTTTTAGCACCCTGTGACGGTGTTGTAGTGCTGCAGTCCTCCACTTTCAGGTGGTGCCATTTTAACTATACAAAGTTATGTGTAAATTTGGCTCATGTATTTCTTTTTTTCTTGAGACATTTAGTTATTGCTAATTTACCATAAGACTACAGGTATGAATTGATGGAGGGGCAGCAGTATGGCAGGAGGAGGTGCCATGGGAGTCTGGGCTATCTGATTATTAAACCAACTTATGCCTCCAGAGTCTTATCATGCTTTGTGGAATACACCACAGATCTGGACACCACAGATTCCATGGCCAGATACATTGGATGAGAAACCTATGTCTTATCTTCACTTGGCTAGGTATTCAATCTCCACCAGAAATCAGCAGCATACCAGGAGTTTCCTCTTAAATTGAGAGCTCCCAGAAAAAAAACACATAAACAAATAAACAAACAAAAAAACAAAACAGGCAAACAATTGAGGTGAGCAAGATAGACATCTAGACCTTCTCAAATTCCCATATCCCCAGCCTTTTCCTAGCCCCTGCTTCAAGAGCCTAGGGCTCTTCTGCAATCCCTCCTTCTGAATAGATGAATGAGATCTGATAAACCTCTACAATCAAAGAATTGGGGAACTTTTAAAAATATTTAGATGTTTGTAAAGAACCACAGCAATGCTGAGCAATGCTGAGCCAACATAATGAGCTCATGGCAATGGGATTTAATATCAATAAGTAAACTATTTGGGTGTCTAGGGAGGGTTTACTCACCTACTGCCTCTCAAATCACCTTGTAACTGCCAGCTACTCTTCCCAACAACTTAAGCTTTACAGTTGTAGGTAGGGCCAAGTTTACTCTCTGCCCCAGTCTGCCTACCTTTAAATATTCAACATCTTCTCCTTACTTCATCCTCCTTACAGTATACTACCATACTGTGGTTTGTGAAAATCATCCTAGTCAATCCTTCATTTAACAGAGAATACCAAACAACAACAAAACAAAGCAAAACAAATAAAAAGCTAAAACCATCAAATTAACTTAAGCTGTACATTTCATTAACATTTAGAGTAAAACTACTTCCTCTTCTTTGCATATACATACTTATATGTTGTCCAGAATCACCCAGGCAACAAGATAGAATATGGACTTTAAAAAAACAATGGTCTTGTCATTCTTCACATTCTTGACAGACAACTGTTTTCTTTCTTTTTAAGCATTCACTAGAGCATTTCCTTCCTTATCTCCTTTGGGCTGCCACCCACAGTTATATCTCAGTCTGCCAGATATTTGGTGTTCTGTAAAGCCCAGGACTCTTGAGAGTTGCCCTGATTCACTCACTTTAGGAATTATGCTTTCTGGGTGGTGTACATATTTGTAATATGTTCAGAGTTCATGATATCAGCAATTTGAATTTAATGGAGAGATTTGAGACCACTTGACTTTTCATCAGTCTGTAAAGTATCATATTAATATTAGTTGTTATTCATTATTATTATTTAGTAGGAAAAGTCAGTATCTTCTTTGGTTAAAACCACAGCTTCCTTGGGAATATATGGTAATTTCCTTAATCAGCTATTGTTTTTGTCTCAGATCATAAACAATATTCATGATCACAAATGTACAAAGAATTTATTTATAGCCTTGACATAGTTTTCATGAATTATTTAAATGTCAGCATAGTCCAAATGAAGCCTACCAGGAAAAGAATTGATTCATATTAATTTTAATTGGTGACCTTCTATAGAAAAAAATTAAGGATTGCATAAATATAAAGAACAGATAGGAACAGGCAAAAGTTCAGCAAACTGCTGTTATTATAGTTGATAAAATTATGTATATTTTGAACTTTTTGTGTACCTTCTATTTCCATAATGTAGTTCTGTAATGACCTTTGAAACCTTTTAGAGGAAGACATATGCTTATTTAAATTTCTTCCTCAACTGTAGGGGTAGCAAATATATGGCACATATGTTGCCATGTCCCACTATCACATTCATAGCAGACAATGTTAATCAATCTTGGCACTCTTGTCATGAATTTGAAAGTAATCTCATAATCTTTTGTAATCAAACCCTCTACAAAGTTATGAGAATAGATCAGAGTAGTCACTTGAAATGAAAGCCATTTGTCATTCTTATTCTAATTTAAGAGATCATACCATGTCTTAATCAAGAATCAGTGGTGGCAAGGAGTAGAAACTCAGTCAAGCTATCTTTAAAAAGGGAAATTTATTATAAGAATACAGCAGACATTATAACAGATGTTTGGACTATGAAGTACAGGCAGGCCACAGAATGATTGAAACTATAATTGGTGAGCTGGAAGAAGAACAGGTCAGGAAGACACACTCTAGGGCTGATGCCAGGATTCATTCCAGTTAATTTTACAGAATGTGCTGGGGATGCTCTGAGTGAGCCATTGCAGAAGAAGCGTGCACCCCATGCAGCAAGCATGGCACTACCATGATATTTCCTGGGGAAATAAAACAGCATCTCAGCATCAAGCCACCAGAGCTCTAATCTGTGTCTCACTGTATGAGAGATCCTATTACTCCGCATCCTCATCAGCATGTGATATTCTCAGTGTTCCAGATTTTGGTCATTCTCATAAAGTTTGCTGCAATCAACAGTGTGCTGGAATTGGCTCATATCAATTTGTTAGGGTGGGTGGTTAAATTTTTGGACACAGAGATAAATCAGCAGTCTGCAATGTGGAAGAGGAATCATCAAGAACATAGCATACTGGCACTGTGATACTGGATATCCAGCTTCCAGAACACAACTGTACAACAACTTTCACAATGTGGTCAGGGTTAAACTCCTCAACAAGCCAGCCTGAGGGGTGATCCCACCTACAAATGGGACAGCAATCAAGACCCTATTACAATAGGAGAGCCCAAACAACCCACACAAGAGCATTCATCTCAGGAGATCAAAGAGACTGTACCACTGGGTCCCATAGGACACTTACTACATAAGGCCACTGCGTGAAGACTAGGAGTCATAACAGTTCCATCTAATACAGTGGTTTTCAACCTTCCTAATGCTGAGACCCTTTAATACAGCTCCTCATGTTGTGGTGACCCCCAACCATAAAATTATTTTTGTTGCTACTTCATAACTGTAATTTTGCTACTGTTATGAATAGTAATGTAAATATCTAATATGCAGGATGTATTTAGGCTACCCCTGTGAAAGGGTCATTTGACCCCCCAAAAGGGTCGCAACCCACAGGTTGAGAACCAGTGATCTAATACATAAAAAAACAACAACAAAGACACAGCTAAAATAAGGAGACAAATAAACAACCCCCAAATGAAAGAAACTGAGGAATCTCCAGAAAAAGAGCTAAATGAAATGTAGCCTAGCAATTTATCAGATGGAAAGTTTAGAGAAATGGTAATAGGGATGTTCAAATAACTTAGTGAGCATTACAAGGAACTTAGTGGGAAATACATCAGCATGAGAAAGGGCATGGAAACCATGAATAAGAGCCAGTCAGAAATGAAAAATACAATACCTGACATCAAGGATACACTGGAAGGAATTAAAACTAGGCTGTATGGAAGGCCTGCAAGTGTGGCTTGGTGGTTGAGCACTGACCTATAACCAGGAGGTCATGGTTTGGTTCCCAGTCAGAGCATATGCCAAGGTTGAAGGCTCAATCCTAGTGGGGGGCATAAGGGAGGCAGCTGATTGATGATTCCCTCTAATCATTGATGTTTCTATCTCTCTCTTCCTTTCTCTCTGAAATCAATAAAAATATATGTTAAAATTATTTAAAAGTAGGCTGGATGAAGCAGATAATGAAATCAACATTTTGAAATATAATGTAGAGAAAAAGACCCAATCAGAGCAACAAAAAGAAAAAAGAATTTTAAAAAATGAGACTAGCCCTAACCAGTTTGGCTCAGTGGATAGAGTGTTGGCCTGCAGACTTAAGGGTCCCAGGTTTGATTCCATTCAAGGGCATGTACCTTGGTTGTGGGTACATCCCCAGTAGGGGGTGTGCAGGATGCAGCTTTGATGTTTCTCTCTCATCGATGTTTCTAACTTTCCATCCCTCTCCCTTCCTTTCTGTAAAAAATCAATAAAAATATACTTTTAAAAAGCATGAGACTAGCCCAGCTGGTGTTGCCCAGAGGTTAGTGTCAACCTATGAACCAGTGGGTCACAGTTTGACTCCTGGTTGGGACACATGCCTGGGTTGCAGACTCCATCCCCAGTGTGGGCCATGCAGGAGGCAGCCAATCAATGATTCTCTATTATCATTGATGTTTCATTCTCTCTCTTTCCCTTTCCCTTCTCTAAAATCAATAAAAAATTTTTTAATGAAAATAGTTTAAAGGAATTTTGGGACAACATGGGAAGTAACAATATCCACATCATCTGTATAGCAGAAGGGGAAGAAAGTGAGAAAGGGATAGAAAACTTGTTTGAAGAAATAATGAGAGAACATCTCTAACCTGGTGAAGGAAAAAATCACATAAGTTCAGGAAGCACAGAGTCCCAATCAAGATGAGCCTAAAGAGACCCACACCAAGACACATCATATTAAAATGGCAAAGGTTAAAGTCAAAGAGAGAATCTTTGAAAATATATAATTTTTAATTGATTTTAGAGAGGAAGGGAGAGGGAGAGAGAGATAGAAACATCAATGATGCAAATCAGTGATTAGTCATTCCCTGTACATCCCCCACTGGGGATTAATCTCACAATCCAGCATGTGCCCTGATCAGGAATTGAACCGTGACCTCAAGGCTCATAGGTCAGTGCTCAGGCACTGAGCTACCCTGACCGGGCCAAAGAGAAAAATCTTAAAGACAACAAGAGAAAATTACTTACCTACAATAGAGTCCCCATAGGCTGTCAGCTGGTTTTCCAACAGAAACACTTCAGGCCAGAAGGCATTTTCATGAAGTATTCAAAGTAATAAAAATCAAGGACCTGAAACCTGGACTACTTTATCCAGCAAAGCTATCATTTAAAAATAAAGCTGTGAGAGGAAACAAGATGGCGGCATAGGGTAGACACCGTAAATGCAGCCGTGAACAACTATTTCAGAAAAACCTCGAAAAGAAAACACGGACACCACTCGCACCCACAGGAAGGCTGGCTGAGTGAAAATCCTACAACTAGAGAAGAGTCTGAGACTCAGAGGAGCAGCGGAAGCAAAGTACAGAGGTACGGAGGCGCGCGCACGGGGCTCGGGGAAGGTCTGGCGCCGGGGGACGCAGTTCTTTTCCAAAACAGAGAGAGCCACAAGTCCCCAGCGGCTCTGAACTCCAGTTCCAACCGAGTTTCTAAGGATCCAGACACCCAGAGAAGGGGGACTGACTGGCACCAGGAGGAAATCCAAAACGGGTTTCTCTCAGCGTTGCTTGCAGCAATTATTGTGGGACACAGAGACCTGGTGTCTCTCAGCACTGGGCTGAGAAGTGCCATAGCTATTTGCTCCGCCCCGCCCTGCAAACTCCCCAAGGCCCCGCCCCTCCCAAGCTGCGTCAGAGCTAGGGCAGAGGCTTAATCAACGCCTCCTTAAAGATACAGGAGCCAGTCCCAACCCAGTGGCCAGAGTGGGACTAACCTAAACAAAACAGATCCACAAGGAACACACTCGGGGCAGATGCAGTGAGCATAAATGCTCCACTGAAACAACTCTTGCCCCATAAGGGTGTCTCCAGCACAGAAATTCTCCCACTGTAGACACAGCTGACTCTCATAACCAAGTGGCTTAGAGGTTAATCCCTCGCAGTGATCG
>PVJC01041506.1:0-15327 GCA_004026665.1 Murina feae
CCTTCAGCTCCGGAGGATTCTATGATTGTTATAATGTTTCAAAAAGCTGTGTTTCGCTAGAGGCAGTTTAATCGGAGCTGAGCTGAGGGGCGCAGCTTCACTTTCCCTCCTGCCGCAATGGAAAGGGCTGTTTACTCAGGTCCAGGAGTGGCGGCCGCCATGTTGGCTGGGCTAATTTGCATACAGCCGCTCTGATTGGTTGGTGGGCGTGGCTTACCCTGTCTCGGAGAAATGGTTAATTTTAATATTTCGCTTTTATTAGTTTAGATTATTAAAAACTTTCATTATAGTATTAAATATAGCACATGAGCTCTTACTTAGAAACTGAAGTAGTTTAGGATATTATTAAAATTCTTAAAAATATTTTGTCATGTCATGGGCCGCGCAGAGCCATCTGACTTGTATGCTAATTATTTTTTCTTGGCTACATGCTGTTTTAATTACGTTCATTATTTCTGTCATTCTGCAAAATCTTATGCATGTAAGTGCTGGTGGCCTGGTGCATAACCATTGCTTTTTCCTACTGTGCTAATGGCTTAAGTCCAAGCTGAGGTGCAAATGAAATGAGTTTACAAGGGTGAATTTGGCTCCCAGTTAATTTACTTCACAAACCTCCTACTTATTTATTTATTTATTTATTTATTTATTTATTTATTTATTTGGTCGTAAGTTGGCTCAATTACAAATCTATGTTCATAAAGAACTCAAAACTTAGACTGATATTTGTAAACTTTATCCTTAGTGATTGTTGATGATGTTGTCAGTAGGAAACTCGAGGAGGAGAAATTTCTTCAAAAACAACAAAAAGATTTAAAGTGTATCGTAATTCTTATTGAAAATTAAATATGTTTTAGCAAAAAGAAATAAAGTAGGAGTAAAAAATTCAGTAAAGCCCTAACCGGTTTGGCTCAGTGGATAGAACATTGGCCTGAGGACTGAAGGGTCCCAAGTTCGAGTCAAGGGCATGTACCTTGGTTGCAGGCACATCCCCGGTGGGGGATGTGCAGGAGGCAGCTGATTGATGTTTCCCTCGCATCAATGTTTTTCAACTCTCTATCCCTTTCCCTTCCTCTCTGAGAACCAATAAAATATATATTAAAAAAAAATTCAGTAAAGTTGTGTCAGAAATAATTTTGCAAACTTGCCCTATGAGAAATTTTCAATTATATGTGGTTAAAAGTATTCATCCTAACACTTCTTTACTTTTTTAAATTTAGAATGTCTGTCTTTGCTATGCATCATGGTTCCTTCTTTTGCTTCCTATTTTCTAAATGGAATGGCAACATAACCTGAAAATTTTCCCTAATCATAATGATTCATAATCATAACCTGTCTCTCTTATATAAAATACTAGAGGCCCAGTGAATGAAATTCATGCACAGAATGGGAGCGGGGGGTGGGGTCCCTCAGCCCAACCTGCACCCTTTCCAATCTGGGACTCCTTGAGGGATGTCCGACTGCCCATTTAGGCCCAATCCTAGGGCAGTTGGACATCCCTTTCACAGTCTAAGGCTGCTGGCTTCCAACCTCTCACCTGCCGATTGCCCTTAACCACTCCCCTGCCAGCCTGATCAGTGCCTAACTGCTCCGGTGCTGGTCTGATTGCCCCCAACTGCCCTCCCCTGCAGGCCTGGGTCCCTCCCAATTGCTCTCCCTGGCAGGCCTGGGTCCCTACCAACTGCCCTCCTCTGAAGGCCTAGCTCCATGCCAACTGTCCTCCCCTGAAGGCCTGGCTCCCTCCCAACTGCCTTCCTCTGCCAGCCTGGTCCCCCCCAACTGTCCTCCCCTGCAGGCCTGGGTCCCCCCCAACTGTCCTCCCCTGCAGGCCTGGGTCCCCCCCAACTGTCCTCCCCTGCAGGCCTGGGTCCCCCCAACTTCCCTCCCTTGCTGGCCATCTGGTGGTGGCCATCTTTGACCACATGGGGGAAGCCATCTTGTGATGGTCAATTTGCATATTACTCTTTTATTAGATAGGATTTCAATAAAAATTAATAATGTAATCACAACTAAATATTTTAAATACAAAATATATTTAAAAAGTGTTCATCCATATATTTTGCATCACTTATAAATTGTGTAGTAATTCATAGTATATATCTATATGTATCAAATTTTAAAACGTCAGCTCTTTTAGGAATCCAACAATAATTGGCATATACAAAAGATGCTCCATTCCTATGTTAAGTGATTAAAAGCAAAGTCATAAATCCCTTTTATTTTGCCTCTAAAGCATATTTTATTCAATACATAATATCTGAAGGCTTTTTAATATTTGTTTCATTTGCTTTGCAAATAGAGTCTTCAGTGCACATTGTTTATTTTAATAAAAGAAGTATGAAAATTATGACCTCTGCTCTCTAGAAATTAACTTTCAAAGTTGCAGGAAATAAGCACACACATATTAATCATAAAGATTCTCAATTTTATGTTATGGTTATTTTTATTTTTTTTGTTGGTACTTACAGTGAACAAGAATTTCATGTATAAAAATAAGGCATTAAAACAAAATAGGAGATATTTTTCAGAAAAATAAAACAGGTTCTAAGAAACTTTTTAAAATCAAATTCAGTAGTGTTAGTTGGCCTAATGAAATGGGCAATGACATTAAAAAATAAAAGATAGATAAAAAATAAATATACCAAAATTAAATGTCTAAAGAAGATTTCAGAATTCTATTAGAATTAAAAAATAGTATATGCCCACTCTTTTTAAATCTCCATGTGATTACTCCTGTCTTGGTAAAGTTGTCCATTGCATCCATCTACTAGGGCTTCCCTTTAGATGACAAGAAAGACTATAGCATTCCAGGCAGGCAGCCAACCACAGTCTTGAGTCAACTTATGCCACCTTAGAATAAAAACTGAACTAATTCCTCTAAGTATGGTTAATCAATTATCAAAGCATCATTGTCATATCTCCATGCTTATTTATTATCAGTTTAACTCCTTGCCTGGCCAGTGTGGCTCATGGATTGAGCATAAACCTATGAACCAAGAGGTCACAAGTAGGTTCCTAGTCAGGACACATGCTTAGGTGGCTAGTTCGATCCCCACTAAGGGGTATGCAAGAAGCAGCCAATCAATGGTTCTCTCTCATCATTGTGACTTCTATCTCTCTCTCCCTCTCCTTTCTTCTCTGAAATCAATATATATATATATTTAAAAATATATATATAAAAATTTTGAACTCCTTAAGAAAACAACTGAAAATCCTATCCAATAAAAGAGTAATATGCAAATTAGTCATCACTCTGTGACAAATATGGCCATGCCCATAGCCACAAGATGGCAGTGCCCAGTCCACCTCAGCCCTGCAACTGAAGTAGCCAGGCCTGTTAGCCAGGCAGATGGCGGTGGAAGTAGAGGGGGCCGAGGGGCAGAGGCAGCAATTGCAGGGAGCTGAGAAGGGGCAGAGCCAGTGATCTAGGGGTTTGGGGGTCTTCTGCCCAGGCCTGCAGCCCAGGGCAGAGACTGCTGGCCTGGTCAGGAGTGGAGCTGGGATTGGAGGGGCAGGAGTGGAACTGGTGATTGGAGTGAACTACAGAGGAAACACCTTTTCTTAATGCTCATTGGCTAAGCTTCCTGTATGCCACTGATAATATTCTTAGTACCTTGGGTAATAAGAATCCAAAAGGCAATCTAGGGTTTTTCCATCACATTCCTGGAGAAAAAAAAATGAAGGTTCACTGCTGTTGGGCTAAGAAATGTCATATCTTGCCTTAGTTGGTTTGTCTCAGTGCATAATGCCTCAGCCTTCTGACTACAGAGTCTGGGTTCAATTTTGACCAAGGGCATGTACCTAGATTGCAGGCTCCTCCCTGGCTGGGGCCCAGGTCAGGGCATATGCAAGAGGCAACCAATTGAAGTGTTCTTCTCACTTTGATATTTCTCTCTGTCTTTCCCTTTCTCTTGCACATTCTCTAAAAATCAATGGAAACATATACTCAGGTGAGGATTAAGAAAAGAAAGAAATGTCATGTCCTATGAAAGACCTATATTGAAAATGCCTAAAGAAAGTTGTCATTTTTTCATGGTGAAGCAACTAGAGTCTGTGTTGATGAAAACATCTTGGTGGCTGCGGTGACTGGCAGTGGCTGCAGCAGCAGGGTGATGGGGCTGGTGCCTTCCCCTGATCAGTCTGGTCACCTCCCACAAAGAGAGGCCAGATTGCGGCTCTAGGCCCTCTCCCCATGGGGAGCAGGAAGCAGGTTTAAGCCGTCAATATGACATCTCCTGAGGGCTCCCAATATGTAAGAGGGGGCAGACTGGGCTGAGGAACCACCCCCCTCCCCCAGTGCATGAATTTCGTGCACCAGGCCCCTAGCTAATAATAAAGAACATCATACTTAAATTCTACAGAATTTGGCTTTACACTCTGTGTACATACCTACATATAATTGTGTTTCTATTTTATTATCTTTAATTACTATCATTTATTGCTTAACTTAACCTTGATTTTCTCCCAGGCTAAGTGGATTTAACTCGCCCTAATTTTCATTAAGTGAGCCTCTATAATGAGTCCAAGTCTGCTGCAGTATAGCCAGTGAACTTGGTCTTAAAAGTCTTTGATATGGGCTTCTATTCAACCTTTGATCTTGATCTACAAAAGAAGGCTATTAAAAGTTTATAATCTCTGTGGGGAAGATCACATCTGTCCTTGGAATTACTCTGCTTTTCTCTATCTTCTCCTTTTCCAGTACATCACCAAATTAAAAAGAAACAAAAGACATATGATAGTGTGGCAGCATTGTTGTTAAAAAGTCTGATGCTTCCCTCCTACCAATGAGCATTTCCTACAATGAATGTTTCCTACAAATTGATCTTGAGAGTTGAGTTTTCTGTTTTAGGAGCATTTTTGTCAGATCTCTTTCTTTCCTTTATTTCTCTATTATAGATAACTAGAGGCCCAGTGCATGAAATTTGTAAACTAGTGTGTGTGTGGGGAGGGTCCCTCAGCCCAGCCTGCACTCCCCAGGGGAAGCAGGCCTAAGCTGTCAGTCGGACATCCTTAGTGGTGCCACAGAGGCGGGCACCGCCACTGTACTTGCCAGCCATGAGCCCAGCTTCTAGCTGAGCAGTGCTCCTCCTGTGAGAGTGCACTCACCATGAGGGGGCAGCTCCTGCATTGAACATCTGGCCCCTGGTGGTCAGTGAGTGTCATAGCAACCAGTCATTCCTCTGTTTGATTTGCATATTAGCCTTTTATTATATTGGACACCAACTTAATGGTTTTCTCCACCTAAAGACTGTCTCTCTGTACTAGTAAGTCACATAAATTTCTAGTCTGGCCTATGAGTAAGATTCTTTCCTAATATAAAAATATAAAGTTATGGAAATTTCACTTTAAATTATAACTTTTAAAAATCCATATCCACTAGGTATTAAACATTTTTACAATAGAAATAGAAAATGGTTTTTCGTGTACTCTCAAATTGATATTTTTAACCATTCTATAGCAAATTGATCCTTAAATGTAATTAGCCACACACACAAAAATCTGCTTTTAAAAGTCTTTATACACTTATTTTTCTACTTGAGTTCCTCATAATAGATTATCATGCTTTATTATAACACTTTTACTTCCCATGTACTTTCAAGTCTATTATGTAATTTTATGTAAAGCACTTCTGATAGGTAGGTATCGAAAGGTCATTTAATCCCCATTTTATAAGTGAAAAAAGAAAAAGAGTATAGAGAAGCTGAATGACTTGCCCAAGGCCATGTACATCTTTGCTATAATTCTGCACAAGAATGACTTTGGAAGAACCGGGCACCAGTTCAGACAATGCTTAATCTAATCTCCCAGCAGTTGAGACCGATGGAAAACTAAAAAAAAAAAAAAGCTAAAACTAAGTCTTTTATAAAAAATTGACCCTGTAGGTTTGTAACTTAATAAAAATGAGTAGAGAAGAGAAGTGTCTCTCTAAGCATTTGTCTCTCACTTACAAACAAATGATTTAAGGGGAACAACAACAATCTGTGGTTATAGCAGATACTGAAACAGCACAAAAAGATGGCTAACAATGCAAAATGGTATTTGAACGTCTTGGTCACATAAAACTGCATAATTGTACTCTGCATGTACTACTGTATCATTAAAGTTACGTGATGCTTTTTTAGTATTTAGTTTTAACAGAATTGAGTTTGCTTTCAACTAATAGTAAATCAAACATTTATGTTAATTTAGGGATAGAATGTTAATAACCCTTTACTATTTCATCTGTATTTCACTGTAAAGACAGAAAATAAAATAGCACCCATCTCTCTTTTTACACAGTATATTACCTGTATGCTTTATTTCAAAAACAAATCATAACAATTTCATTGCAGCTCTGAGATTCGATGTCAACTTTTTGTATCAGGATTCTGGTTAAGAAAAAGGTCCAGAGTTGAGTAGAGTTTACAAGGAGATGACTTACCCAGGGCTGGTTTCACAGAATGCAATGGCCTAAGTAAAGGTTCAATGAAGATGAGAAAAAGAATTAGTAGTTACATAATATTTTTAACTGAAATGTTTTAGAATTCCTGTTTACCTTGAATAAGTATAAAACATGAATCCAACTTGGAAAAGCAAAGGAAATACAATATGTGATAAATATAAGATAAAGCTCATCATCATTTTTAGAACGTCAAAATGCTTCTTGTTCTCTTGCCACCTTTCAAAGCCCTATGGGAACTTTATAAGTAACAAAATTCAAAAAAGTTTAGGTGGGAGGAAAATCTTGAAACTCATCAAAGCTATCACTAACTGCTGAACACTCTGAGTTTAATAATATCACTAAGTTAAATAAGAATCCTAGAAGAGTTAAATTTTTTCATTGAAATATTTTGATGCCATTAACCATTAGATGTTAATATCTAATTGGATATAGAGCTTGAAGTCTTTTTGGATTGACAGAATAAAACAAATAATCATGTAGATAATTAAATATTAAAATTGTGATTAGGCTGTAGAGAAAAACTTCAAGTGCTAGAAAAACATAGGACATGGAAACTGATCTTGGCTGAGGAAACAGTAATTTTAGAGGCAAAGCAGAGAGAGGGGTGAGGAAAGGCAGAGTGATCAAGAATACTTTGTAGTAAAGGGAAAGCATATGCACAGGGCCTATATTTATAAGGGATCTGTGTTTGAATCATCTGGAGAATCTTAAGAGATGAGTTTGGAAAAAGTTATAAGCAGGCTGAATGGTAGAGTCTGATTCATGTTTAAAAGTCACTGTTTTCAATGAGGGCACAAGTATAACTGAGAAGACTAGCTAGGTGCCTCCAGTAATAGTATACATGAGAGATGATGCTATTTTAAACTAGGAGAGGGGGTTAATCAAGAAGGACTGAAAGAATTCTATTTTTGTGGCATTTTGGAGGTGGTTGCCTGCTTCAGGATGAAGCTGAAGATTTCTTCCCCATTCACAGGCTGCCATCTTTACTCATTGAAGTAAATGATGAACACAAACTTCACACCTTTTATGAGAAGCGTGTGGCCACAGAAGTTGCTGCTGAAGCTCTGGGTGAAGAATGGAAGGGTCGTGTGTTTCCAATCAGTAGTGGGAACAACAAACAAGGGTTCCCCCATGAATCCCAATGTCTTGACCTATGGCCATGTCACTTGCTGCTGAGTAAGGGGCATTCTTGTTATAGACCAAGAAGCATTGGAGAGAAAAAGTATGAATCTCTTCAGGGTTGCATTATGAATGCCAATCTAAGTGTTCTCACGTTGGCCATTGTGAAATTAGGAGGAAAATATATTCCTGGCCTCACTGATATTATTTTGCCTTGTGGCATGGGGCCCCAAAGATCTAGCAGAATCCGCAAACTTTTCCATCTCTCTAGAGAAGATGTTTGTTAATATGATGTGAGAAAGACCCCAAATAAAGAGGGTAATAAGTCTAGAACCAAAACACCTGAGATTCAGCGTCCTATTATTTCAGGTGTCCTGCAACACAAACGTTGGCTTATTGCTCTGAAGAAACACCTTCACTACAAAAAATAAGGAACAGGCCACAGAATATGCTAAACTTTTGGGTAAGAGAATAAAGGAGGGCAAAGGAAAAAACCAGAATAGATTGCCAAGAGATGTAGGCTGTCCTCTCTGAGAGATTCTATGTCTAAATCAGAGTCCAGTAAAAATGAGATTTTCTAAGAATAACAAGAACAAACATAAAAAAGGACTGAAAGAAATTTATTTTTAATCTATATTGTAATTTTTTTTTGACAAAACTGGCCTCACAAGAAATAAAAATTTTCTTCCTGGAATACATGCAAAAAACAAAACAAACAAAAAAACAAAAAACAAACAAAAAAACTTACAAAAAATCCCTAAAAATAAAAAGAAAGTTTAATTCAGTAAAATTAGGAAAATGTGACATATACGTCCTATAAATTTTGAAGTACTTACTTAAGATATTATGAATATAGAATGGTATATTTTTAAAATCATGGGTGGCTTACTCCAAGATTTCATTTATAAGCAACTTTTCACTTCTGTGTTCTTTTTTCTACCAATTTTTGTGTGGGATGGAGGCAAAAAGAGATGTTATAGCTGTGGATGAAAGGGGGCCTCATGCTAACCTGACTAATCAGGGTAGGCCTGCATGGCAGCCTTGCAGATGCACAGACCTTAAGTAACCACAAAGGGTAGTGTGAAATGAAAACCTTTTAATTAAAGAGCTGTTCATAGTGGGTAGTCATGTCCTAGGCCAGTATCTTCTCTGACAGAGATCAACTTCCATATTTACTAAACCTACTGTCTTCTTGCATCTAAGATAACATATCTGTGGAATGTCAGGGTATCTTGCAACTTCCTTTTTCCCAGACCCTCTGGGGCACAACAAATGGTGCCAGAGAGCAGACCATAAAATCGCTCATTGTTACTGTTATTTGTTAATTGTTGACTGTTAACTATGTTATGCCTCCTTGTGTAAAAGAAGCATTTTACTTTTTATCCAGTCCCAGAGGTTTTCTCGCTTTGCTTTCTCCCACTCCCTAATCTATCATCAATGGATTTCAGGTTACCACTTACCTCTCCTCCTTTGATGGTAATTTATAAAAATAGGTGAAAAACCACCATTCTCTGGAGCATTATCCCAATATGTGGAGATTGTGCTTACTGGCAATTATCAACAGTTTGGCTCAAATAAACTCACAAAAATTCTGTACAGATATTATGAATGTTTTCTTACATTAGCAGAGCCAATACATTTACAAATGCATTAGGGCTCCTTTGAGGAAAAAAATACTAGTCATCAAGATTTGTCACTTTATCCAAAGCAGAAAGTCTAAAGTTACAAGAACTGTGTTGCTCCTTTCGAGTACAGCTGGTTCTCTGTCTGCAAGTTGCCAGGCATCTTTCCTAACTGTGAGGACTTTCTCCAAAGTAGGGGCAACCTTTCTTCTCACCTCTTTTCCCTGCCCCCAGTGCATCAGGACTGTACATATAGGCATTACACATAAGCGACAGCTCATCACGTGAGCAGAGCTGTGGTAAGACTGAACAGAGATAGTGCCCAGTGAAGTAGGCTTTTTGCAGGACAACTTAAACACAGGGAAGAACTCTGTAGAAATGAAATTCTCTTCTTGAGATTGTCTTTCAGACTAATAGATCACAGACATACGCAAATCTATGTCAACCAAACTTTCAGTTTAATAACTGAAATAATTCACATTTACTTGGCAGTGTTTGAAGTACCTTATCTGTTTTGCTCCTCATGAAAATGCTATGAGGAAATCAGTATTATGATCCTTATTTGATAGAAGTGAAAACTGAGGCAGAGGACAATTAAGTAAACATATAGCCGCATAGATAGTTAGTGGTGGAGCAAGACACTGAATCCAGTGGTCTGGTCTGAGCCCATACGCTCCACCAATATCCTAAAATGTCTTACTGGGGAGGGTTCAAAGGGCATCCCAGCAAAAGTAACAAAACAAAATGTGCATGTGGGGGGGGGGGGAGAGTGCAGGATAGACTGTAGTAGATTTCAAACCGTTTTTGGTGGTAGAGTGGGAGATGAATAAATGAAAACATGAACTCAATGAAAGAAAAATCTCTTATTGGTCAGGGTTCCCCAGACAAACAGAACCAGGAAATTAATTATAGGAATTGACGTACATGATTATGGAGGCAAATTCCCACAATCTGTCTTCTGTAAGCAAGATAACCAGGGAAGCTTATAGTATAATTCGATCCAAGGCTAAAGGCCTGAGAACCATGGGTCAACTGATATAAATCTCGGAAAGCCTGAGACCCACTAATCTTGATGTTCTGAAGTTCGAAAAATGGCAGAAGATGACATCCTGGTTGAGGAGGAGAAGGGAGAGGGGATAGGGGAGAGGGGAGAGGGGAGAGGGGAGAGGGGGGAGAGGGAATATGCTTGCCCTTCCTCAGCCTTTTTGTTCTATTCAGGCTCGCAACAGATTAGATGGTGCCTACCACATTGGTAAGGACAGATCTCTTTACTCAGCTTACTTTAAAACAAAAATGTTTTACCAGCTATCTGGGTATCCATTTTCCCAATCAAGTTGACGTATAAAATTAAGTATCACAGAACCAATCCAAAGATAAAAACACAAAGATTTTATTGAGAGCCAAAATTTAAGCTGACAGAGATAATTAACAGGTTTGAACACAAAGTTTAAAATATTAAAAGCCATACTTATCAAATCAGTGCTGAAGAGGTTTATGAAAGGCTCTTGTAGAATATAGAGAAAAGATGAGAGCTCTGAAAGGATCAAATTGAAATTTCATATTCTAATAATTTTTATGTTAGTGAGGTAACAGAACAGATGATATGGCATAGAAACAATATTCAGCGATACAATAGAAAAAGTGTTTGCCAAAATGAAGAAACATCTAAATATGTAGATCACAAGGACTTATCACACATGTGGTAAACAATATTAATAAAGATGTGTCTTTATTAAGTTTACCTATGTTATATGAAATATATACACATATGTTGACAGTTTTAAAATTTCAGGAAATAAAATAAAATATCTTATAAGTACTCTGGGAGGAAGAAAAGGAGCAGATTACTTAACTAGGAAGAAAAATAAAATTGTAAAAATAAGTGTACATATTCAAGTTCTGCAGAGCCACTCTTTAAAGAACTATCTTAGACACCAGAATGACTGAGCCTTTATGCAAGGGAGATCTCATCGGAGAAATGCAAAGAATTTTGGGAAGGACAGTGCGTGACATCTCATAAATCTGGGAAGAAGAAATACATTCTTCAAGTCTATTGCAAAAGATTTTTTGAGCCAACATTATAGTTCGATTATCTTCTTATTTATGGGACATGCTATTTCAGGCCAAATTCTCACATTCAATATTGACAGGAGGTTCCCGAGGGAGATAAGAAGGTGCTTTCTATTTGTAACCAGAGCAGAGTGTGGCAGAACTGCTTTGTGTAATAAGTTTGTAAACAGTACATACAAGAACGAAAGCAAAGTAGTGTACTCACAAAACATGGAGTTGCCTATTTCCATTCTATTAAAATCAGTAGCACCTAATAAAATTGCTTACTTTATAAAATGCTTACAAATGCTTACTACACAAGGACTGGTTCAAAGAAAATACTCTAAGCAAATGTTAACTGAATCAACGTGTGTTTAAATCTATGAAGAAAATAGGAAAAGGCAATAATCAAAGGAATATATTTTCTGCTCCATCACCTTGGGCTGTGAATTTGATTCTATTGTTGACTTTCCTGTTTTTTCTTTTTCATCCCAAACTCACGTGGGCATTCTTTAAGTTTCTATGGTTATTCTTCCTCTACTCTTTATGGATTATCTTTGGTACATATTTTCATAGCTTCCACCATTACAATTATACACACACACGAACACACACTCGCAAGCTCCTTCTGACCTAAATAACCATTGGATATTTGCATTGGAGTATTTTACTATTATAATAACTTGTACATTTCCACAACTTACTTCACTTTTTTGCTTTCCTTATCCCTCACCCTGCCCATAATCAACTATCTACCACACATATGCCATTAGAAACATACTTGTTTCAATGTTTTTAAAATTATCATACTTTTAAGAAAAAAATCTCAAACATTTTCTTGGCCTTCTTTCCTAAAAGGAATCAAATAAAACAATGACTTAATTGGATTTTTCTTTGTGTGTGTGTGTGTGTGTGTGTGTGTGTTTCTTTCCCATTGTCACTATTTTGCATTAACCTACCATGAGATCCCTTTGATTAGAGAAACAACTTATGGCTTCTAGTCTCTAGGCATTCCAATGAATCTCAAAAGGACAGACTGACCCCCTAACCCACTGTTTATTTTCCTGGACATAAAGCTAATACAGTCTATCCCATGCACCAAATCCCCACACCAGGCCTTCATCTGCTGGCCCCACTTTTCTTTCCAATCTACCTTATCTCAGTACTCCTTAGCAAGAAGTCTCCTCTTTGTCCCTAAGTTCTTGTGACATTTTGACTTTATGAGACTTCTATGGGACAAAGAAGCAACCTGCTTAGCAATGAGCTTGTCACATAGAAGCATTTAATTAAAGCTAGCTTTTATTTTTCCTTAGAGTAGTGCTAAAAGGACTTTGATTGTTATAGGCTTGTTTCCCCCACTGATTTGTTGCCTGAGGTCATGTCTTATATTTTACCACTATGGTTTCTTACTGAGCACATAATAGAAGTTTATTTGTTTTCAATTTCTTATTGTTATAAAAGGATCTAATTAGCTGAATTTAAATATGATTAACTTTTTGATCCTCTAGAGTATAAAATTTAAAGACTTAACAGAGGTGACTTATAAATTTCCCAAATAAAATTAAGTATGTTATAAAAATATACATATATAAACATGTGTGCGCGTGCGTGCACACACACACACACTATATACCATGTCATATGTCAATATTTAATTATACATTCCCATTTAAGATTTTCCCTTTCAACCACTTTTTATTACTATTTTAACTTAAAAAATAAATATATCTCACCCCAAAATACTGAAATGTGGGTTTTGGGGTACAGACTTCTTCTAGTAGGTTCTTGCCCTACAAAGTTTAAAGAATAAACTCATTCATTAAAGGCTTCTTTAATAAAAATTTGGAAGTTTATTGGAAGCATATACAAACTCCATTTGGGCAGTGGAGGTCCCCAAATGAGAAAAACCTGCTCTCTCTCTCTCCCTCTCTCTAATGGGAAAAAAACCTAAATTCAAAATATCTGTAATCTCTCTCATCTCCCTTTGTTTCCAGTTTATATATGCTGTAGTTCTTTGTTTGAACCTGACCCTTTCTAATTGGTCCCTTCCTTAACTTAGGACCCCTGAGTTTTCCTAACTGGTCACTCTGCTACGTAGTATCGGTTTTAAAGTCCAAAGCCCATGTGGTGGTTCCCTCTTTCTCTCCCCTTATCTTGTAATATTCCTTAATCCTCTGTGAAAATATGTTTCCCTCTTCCTGAGAGCCTGTGACTTTTCCTTATCCTCTGTGAATGCACGTCTTCCTCCCCCTTATCCTGTGGCATTTCTCTAGTCTTTGTACAAGTAAGATAAGGATTTTGGCATCTCCAAGCCCCCATCTATTAATTCCTCTCTCATGGACCCTCTTTATTCCCTAAACCTGCCTATATTGTCTCTAAAGTTCCTTTCAATACATGTTTTCACTGAAATACAGTAAAAACGGGGTTAATCTTTCCTAGAGATTACAAACCAAATTCATGTCCACACCAGAATATTTTGATTTATAACTGAATTCAAAGAAATAGATCATAAATATACATTAAGAAATGAGGAAGAGTCTAAACAGATATCATAAAACTCTAAACCCTTTGAAAGACTAATGACTATACCAGGCATTTCAGAGTAGATATAATCATTGACGGGCCTTTAAAGTACAGCTCTTTGTGGATCATCAACATTGAGAATAAAAGAAAAAAAGCAAAGATATTGCATCAACAATGAATAATGAGAACCAAAAGGCACTGGAGAACAGCATTCACAATATTAATATGCAAGTCAGCTTCTGAAACTAAAAAATGGAATAAAATAAGAACTATAGGAAAATCTTTGTAAATGCTACAAAATATAAATAAAATTTTCTGTTTATTTTATTTGAGGTATGCTAAGTAATTTCATTTCTCTGACTGCAGTTATAAAACAAGAACATCAGCAAGTTATAAGCAATAACATATCAAGCTATATTTGTCATCACATTTTATGCATTGTGCTGGCATCATATTTTGAATTACTAAATTGAAGAGTGAAATGAACAAGTTTTATAAGTTTATAGATTTGTATAGTTTTTAAAAGTGATTTTATGCAATGATGGTTAGCTAAAACTTAGGAAAATGGAAAACAAATGTGTTTTTAGTGACATGTTGCATCTTGCATACCTAGTTTGATTTTAAGGCAGTCTAGTAAAGAAAAATGCAAGTTGATCCAGAAGAGAATTATATCGTAATTTAATCTTTGTTCTTTACTATGTGACCTTGGGATGGTAATTTTCCCTTTTTGGGACTCAGTTTCTTCATCCATAAGATGAATCCATTAGAATGGATGATCTTAGGATTCTCTTCTACACAGAATGTCTTACTCTGAAGTAGACAGTGTAGGACAGAAGTTTTGAGTTATAGGAGGTTCTTCATAAGGATGATTATGAATTTTAAAATGTTGAGAGCTTAAGGCAGACTTAGAGAGATTATTTATTTATTTATTTACTAGGGGCCCAGTGCACGAAATTCGTGCACGGGCATGGGGGGTGCAGGGGGATGGTCCTTCAGCCCAATCTGCACCTTCTCTAATATGGAGTTCTTGGGGACTCGCACAATCCAGGATCTCTGGTTCTTAACCGCTAACCTGCCTGCCTGCCCTAACCACTCTGCCTGCCTGCCTGCCTGCCTGATCCCCCTAACTGCCCTCCCCTACGGGTCTGGTCACCCCTATTAATTTTCTTTTTTAATGTTATCTCCTTCACACAAAATTGTATTTGACTTCCTTACTGGCTTCTTCTTCTCACACAATTTTTCTCCTTTATGTAACACTTTTCCTACTGACTCATCATTTATAAACTTTTCTTTTCTCCTTATTTCCTACTTCTGTTCCATCATCATTCTTCCCATTTTTCTACTACCCTCCTTACCTTCCCACATTTCTTCTTTCTTTTATCTTTACCCCTGCCCACCCTCCCCTTTTCCTTCCTTCCCACCTTAATTTTTTTCTTCACTTCCTCCCTCTGACCTGCTTTGCTCCCTCCCCCATTCCTTCCTTCTTCCCATTCTCCTTTCAAGCTCTACCAGCTCCCCCTTTATAACTTTTCTTCCCTCCCTCTTTTTCTTTCATCCTACCTTTGCCATACATTC
>PVJC01041507.1:0-15327 GCA_004026665.1 Murina feae
CCAGTCTTTGGGAGCCTTGACATTGCCTTTACCCCCAAATGTTTCTGTACTGAAAGTTGGAATTGTGTCTTGTGGCCAGATGAGGAATTCCACCGGATGTCGATGCCACGTGATGATAGGGCAAGCTGATAGCGAGCATCCTCTTAAGTTCACGTTATAGAGGAGAACAGAAGGCTATTGAGTCCTCCAATACAAATCTAGGTGCTTCACATAGTTCACCAAGAAGGAAGGCAAGACTAAGCAACAGGCGAAAAGCTTACGCCATGTCGAGCCCGTTAATAAGTGAGCTGGCTCTGCAAGCCGGCCCCTTGCTGTTCAGCCAGTGACCTCTCCACTCTATCAAGTGGCCTCCCTATCAAGCTCATTTTCTCATCCCAGGACAGAGGCCTGGCTAGTAATAGGGCACTTGATACAGGTTTCATGAAACTCAGTTGTGAAAACATTTCCTGTGAAATGGGTTTCTTACCCTTTGAATTGTAAAGGAAAGGCTGATCGATCTTGGTTAGTTGAAGAAAGATATTGAATTATCATGAAGTCCTCTTATTGTTGACCATATAACTTTCAAAAGGTTTCAAAATTTTACCTATGTTCCATATTACATAGAGGGTCTAATGAGCTCTTTACTTCTATTGAGATGCACATGGTTTTTACCCTCTTCCAAGGAGCCTCCAAAGAAAGTAGCAGCACTTTATAGTGTTATTAATATTACCAGTAAAATAGATGCAATAACAAACATATAAAATGAATAGCAAAGGTATTAAAGTTCATGTGCAGTTTGTCTAAACATTATAGAACTCAGTTTCTAATATATTGATTATGAGAGAATAAGGGGAGAATAAAGTGCTGGTTAGGACACATAAGCTATTATCAGATTTCTTGGTTCAAATCCTCATTCTACCAATGATGAGATGTGTGTCCTTGAGTAACTTTTTTGCGCATTAATCTTTCTGCATGTAAAATGGGGCTAATTGTGAAATCTAATCTATGGAGTTGTTCTGAAAATGTAGTGAGTTCATATATGAAAACCACTCAGAACAGTGATTAGCCCATAGTAAGCATTTTATCATTTTTAGGTATTCTTATTTTAGTGAATTCTAATATATATATTCTTGATTGATAATTTGATAATCCTGTAAATATATCCTATATAATGCTTTTTTAGAAAATCTGAATTTTATAGTAACTAGAGGCTATTCTTATTTGTACTTTTTAGAAGTGTAACAGCGAATTTATTTATGATATCTGTTACAAGAATTCATTACATTCTACTTGACCACAATATATGTCACTTTAAATCAGTAACTGTCAACCATCCAGAACACCTGGATGTCGGTATTGGGTACCCATCACTTTCTCCTCCCTACCATTGGTTCTCTAGGCAGAGACCCTCAGTGATAATGCATGGGATCCACGTCTCACATAAAGGAAGCATGTGGAGATGAACTGACACACCTGCCTACCACATAAAAGGGCATACACCACCAATCATAACTGAGGTCTTTTTGCAAAACCAAATGCAAACAAAATGTGTCCAAGCTATTTCATCAATTAGCCAATTAATTAAGAAATGCACTAAGTAGAGATGATATTTTTTCCCTCCTTTCAAAACTGTTTGGAGTAGGTGGAGAAGAAGCCACTGGAGTCGCACACTTGGCAGGGAATAGTGGCTTAGGGTCGACACGAAAGATACGGTCTTGATAAAAATCCCCAATCATCAAGGCACTTCCAACATAACTTCTCAGGACCTGGTCAATACATCTTTCACAATAACACTTATCGATTTGTACTTAATTTCATTATGCATGTTCTCTGTCCCGCCTAATACCCTCCCCGTTGTCACTATTACCTTACATGTTTCTGGGCCACTGGCCAGCATCCGTCATCCACCAAGTACTGACAGAACATCTACAAGGAGGCAGGCGCTGAAGTAAGCAGTGGAGCACCATTTAAAAGCAGACATTGGGTTTTCCTTAAGGAACATAAGGTTTTACTTGGGTAGCAGGCCAGGTAACATGCCATAAAATACATTGGCTGTGACGGTGGTTACTAACTGAGGCACCTGAATTCTGTAAGTGGGGGGAGGGGGGATGGCAGATGAATCAGAAATGACTTAGGAGGTGTTGACATTAAACTTGGAACTAAAAGATAGTATATGGGAAATACATTCTAGACAGAGGGCATAGTAATACGGCATCTCTGAAGCAAAAGTAAGCCTGTCATTTAGCAGGGGTCCTCAAAGTTTTTAAACAGGGGGCCAGTTCACTGTCCCTCAGACCATTGGAGGGCCACACTATAGTTAAAGACAAAACTATGAACAAATTCCCAGCACACTGCACATATCTTATTTTAAGCAGGACAGGCAGCAGCGGCAAAAACACCCGGCATGTGGCCCGCAGGCCATAGTTTGAGAATACCTGTTCTAGAGGATAGCCAGCAATTTAGCATGGCTGCAGCATAGAATATGAGTGAGGATGATGAGGGGGATGAGAGAGCCATGGGTAGGAAGGGTTTTAAAGCCATGAAGAGGTGTTTGGAATATATCTCAAATACTATGAAGTTAAAGAGGGTGGCTGACCATCAGGATTTCGTATTAGGAATATAATTCTAATTGATCAGAAAAGACTGAGGAGGTTCAAGACTAGAGGCATTGACATCTATTGGAAAGGATTTCATTCGTGGGTAGAAACCAGAAATTAATGGCCGAATCCAAAGGTATAGTTATGCTAATGGAGATGAATAAAACTCAGAAATATTTTAAAAAAGTATGTTTGACAAAGTTTAAGGAAGAGAAGAATCAAATGGGCCACACAGATCTTTTGCTTGAACAGCTACATGGAGTAGAGTCATTACATAGAGCAGGAAATTGGGAGACAGGCCAGGTTTGGGGGGAGAGATTTAGCTTTTGAAATGTGGAACGGTGCCTTCAAGCTGAGGGAGGAGAGACATTGGAAAGAATGGCGTATACAGGCCTAGAGCAGAAAGAAAACAGACGTCTAGAGTGGAAATAGAGGGTTAGGAGTTAACAGGAGGCAGATGGTAATGGAAGAGTTGGACTCAGTGAGATTAGTTCGGACAAGCATGAGGAGTAAGTAGACAGAGAACATCCTGTGAAAAGCAGCAAGCAAGAGCAGGCAAAGAACAAAGACATTCGAAAGCAGGGAGTCATAGCTCCAAGGGGGCAAGGCTTCCCATGAGATAAATACTTGTTCATTAAATTCAGCATCACATTCATTGGTGATCTTAGCAATGGCAGTTTCAGTGAAATGTTGGTAAGAAGGATGACAGAGGCTGTAGAGTGAATGGGAGGTAAAGAAATGGAAACACTGAGTGGGTAGGAGGTGCTTCTGAGAACTTCAGCTAGGGAGTAGAGGAGAGAGCAAGACCACATCAGGTTGAGGGAGGGAATGAAAAAAATGAAATAAAGAGACTTAAGCATGTTTCAGTGCTAAATGGAAGAATCCAGAGATGAAGTTGTTTCTGAAACAGGAGAAAGAAGGAATATTCATGGCAGCATGGCATGGTTTTTACAGAGGCAGGAGGGAAACAGAAGCTTTCACACAGGTAGAGAAATTCACTCTAAACAGGAAAACAATTGGCAAAAGGAATGGAGCCATAATGGATATAAATGAGGCGAGAAGAGTGGATAGAGTCTTTTTCTAATAAAACTGTTTTCTTTGTGAGGTGGACTATGCTATTGGCCGTAAGACCTGGAGCTGGTAGCGTAGGAGATTTAATGGAAGTGGAGATGATTCGGAATGGTCGCTATGGAGCATGAAATAAAGGGGGCAGAGGGAAAACCAAGGATTGAGGACACATAGCAGGATGTTTGGATCCCAGAATGACACTAGGAGGCACCGAAGGACCAGCTCGAACTGGAAACCGTGACTTTGTAATGCCTCTAGTTTTCAAGGTTGTGCAAACTTCTTTTTCTCTAGGCTTGTGCAGCATCCTTAATGTAACACTTGAGAAATAAGACTATTTGAATTTTCCAGAACGGTGATTTTTGTCAATTGAGATCAGTGGAAGGACAGGGAATCAACAGACAAGGATGAGGGAGTGACTGAGTGATGGACAGTCAGAAAGATCTAGGCTTCTGAGGCAAAGAAAAGTAAGAGGCGGAGACTTAGAAAGCTGGCTTTTAAAGGACAGCTGTATCAGGAAAATAACTCACGTAGAAATTAAAGAATGGAAGGCAGTGATCAGAGGAGACTGTTTTCACGGGAGATTTTTGACTCTGTGAACCCTGAACGTATTATTTCAAACAGAACTTGGTAATTGAATGCTTCCGTTTTTGCAAACGTGTGTTTTGTGCTTTTTTCTACCATGCAAAAGCAAACCTCACACAGGCAATATTTTTAACCACGCACCGATATACCAGTACAACTGCTGATGTCTAGAAGGTAAGCCAGTGATCGATACAACGATGTCAAAAGATAGAAACTTGGTGAGGCTGGGACCATTCTCCCAGCAATCTTGGTTTTAAATTTTAATGCCGTGGACGTTTTGACTTTCAATCATATTTTGTCAATGCAAGAAAAGAGAACTGCCTGGTCCCAATTCTCTTCTTTAAGCAATTGCTAAGCACTTCCTTTAAAGCAGATGAATAGACAGGCCGGAAAGCAAGATGCATGAGCCGCTGTTCTAACTCAGGAGAGCTCAGATGCATGCAGGTCGCCTGCCCCTTGCAGATGTGCACATGTGTGCAGCTGCTCCCAGCGCACACGGCTGTGTTCACAAGGACCAGTGTCCAGGCCCCGCTTCCTTGTGAAGGGTGTACTTACAATATGGAAGCAGAGCCACAGGGATAAACCAGGTGGAGATTGACCAAAGGAAGAAGTAAAAATAAAAATTACTATGGAAGAAAATAAAGAGGGAAATCAAGGTCAAGTACAAGTCCATTTGGATTCCTTATTCTTCATGAAATATGACATGTATGCAAACACACAGAAATAGCACACACAACTTGGTTCAGAACTTGTTCTGAAACTGGGTTTCTTAACTAAATAAATTGGTAAATATTTGTCTGAATGATCGTTTTAGCAGTGGCAAAAAAAAAAAAAATCCCTATAATAACACCGTAAGTTTTGTTTCTTTTATTACAATTTTTAGCCGATTTTCTATTAAGGAAAACTTAAGGTAATTTCATTGTTTGACTATTGCACATTATTGGAATTTATGTATGATAAGGAATAAGTTTTACATCAGGGAGGAAACACATTATTATATAATATTCATAACATATTAAATAATAATACTGGGGTTACAGGACTGCTGTATTTTTTAAGTAATGACATTCTTCTTAGATTATACACAATGATAAATTATGCATGGACCAGATATTAAAACTAAGTAACTATAGAAATAGAACAAGGAATTGGATTTTCTAAACTCTTGATTCTGGAAGTCCCTCTGAAGCAACATGCCAAGTGGGAGACCCACGAGAAAAGGCGGCGAGCACCAAGGCGCTGCATCTTGGGAAATCAAATCTTGGGAAAGCTTTGGCTTACTCAGGGCAAAGGCTTTGCGTCAGTCTGTCTGTCCCAAACCTCCCTGTTTTCTCCGACATGCACTCTCCTAAGCAACCCCTGGAAACATTGGGGTGACCTCGGATTGCCGCCACCCCTAACAGGAGCCTCCTGGGGTGGCATTGGCGCTGCCTAGAGTTTCTGGGTGATTGAGTAGAAGGTCGCCTTTTCAGCCAGGAAATGTCTTTGTCTTTGTCAACGACTGCGTTTTAATAGCCTTTTAAAGAAGATTATATGCAGTGATGTAGGGGCTGTTTAATCTGTTAAAGTCAGGCAGTTTATTTAGGTGAAACTTTCGGGCCCTTTCCAGGGGTCCCGAGGCCACAGGTGGGTGGGAGCCTGTGCTCAGAGCAGGACCCCGGCTTTGGTGGGTGGCTGGTCTGTGTCCAGGGGTGAACGAGGCCCAGGCCTGAGTGCCTGTGCGCCTTTGCTGAGAACCTCACTGCAGAGGTTTTCCTTCTTTGGAAGATGGTTTCATCCAACTCATGTTGGGCTCCAATTTTGACCCAACTGATAGATTAGAAGAGAGATGCCTTTCCACATCTAGGAGTCAATAATTTTATTTCTATTTATTTTTATTTCAGCTATCTACCTATCGTCTATCATCTATCTCTTTACCATCTTTCATCTATCATCTATCATCTAACTATCATTCATCCATCTATCTTCCATCTATCGATTGTGTATACAGAATTTAGAAAAAAAGAAAATCAACTGCCACTTTAACAATGGCATTCAATTTTATTTGGTTTACATGCCTTTTCAATAAACAAGAATTCACACTATGCCATTTTACATAGCGGAAACAGTGCAGAATAAACATAAGGCTCTGATATTTCATTTGCAATCTGCCTGCATTATAATAATGAAGGAGGCTTATCATTATTAAGTGATTTCAAATTATGGTTTCAGGTAAGCAGTGTGCTAATTTGTTTTTAGAACAAAGTAATTTTCTAATCATTGTTATGAAGTTTTATGTTTTCCATAAGTATATTTTTCTATGATCAAGAAAAAAGATTAATTCAAAACTTGTTTTAACTGCTTTCCAGTAAATTATAACTAAGCTTCATTTGGTTAAATTGTAATTTTCCATTCGGAGTGTGTTGTACGTTGGTGTCAAGGCTAGTTCAATTGCTTCTTTACTAGATTCATTGGTTTCATAAAATACTTCCTTCTATGTTAGCTTAGGGCTTTTCTGCCCAGTGAGGATTATAGCATTTGTCACAAGGGTGCCAAGATTTACTACGAGAAAAAAGAAAATAATTCACAAATTTTGCAATTGAAATGACTCCATGTAGAATGCTTAATAATGGCACCTAGGAGACAACAGTGTTTACAAGTTCTTATGCTAATGAGCCAATTTGCTGCTGCTCTTCTTAATCCTGGAGGGTGATTGTGGTGCAGAGTGCTGTGCTGTGATGGACAGGACGTTAGGACCCTAACTCCTCTGGATGCTGTTAGGAGAACTGGGATGTTTTTCCTGCACATGCGGGTCACAGCACAACAGGAGGACATGCGCCGACCTGTCTGAGCCTTGGAGGGCAGCATCTGGGGACAGACGCTGGAGACAGTGGCACCTCTGCCTGCCTTGTGTGTCTCCTGTTTGCGAGGAAGGCGGACTACGTTGCCATTATCATTCTGGCCACAGCACAGAGAGCTTGGAATTTTAATAACCACCCTGTTCAGTGAATTATAGTCGTTGGATGCAGCAATTTGACAGTATTGTCATTAGCCGGCTCGTGCCTACTTCATCCCCCGTGCGTTCTAATAAGGCTGCTCCATCCGGGGCTGCAGGCATCTTGGATGCTGTACTCAGAGGAAAGGGGAATGATGAAGAGGCGACTATTATTTACAGCCTCACTTGGCTGACCCAGCTTGTTTTGAGTTGGTTTTTGAGTAAAAGGAAAGATCAGGGACGCTACATCATTTCCATCTGTCGGGATGGTACTCCGTTCCCTGCCCTGCTCATTTAAAAGACGGCGTGGCTTCGCAGATGAAGGCCACTGTGCCAGGCCTCGGCTGGAGCCAGCTGCAGAAGTAAATGAGGGTCCTAAAAGGCGAGCCCACGAACCTAAATGCTTCCAGGGACTCGCAGGGAATAGCTCTGGCCGGGGCAGAGGACGAATTCAGTTCGCAAGTTCATTAACCACATCCACAAAAACAATTGCTATTTTTATTATTCTAAGAGAATTACTAGAACTTGCCTCAAATCCTGCTGCAAGGGAGTGTTATGTCAGACTCTACTCTAATGGCAATGTGATTGTTGTTTTTACATTTTTTTATTAGAAGAGACACAAGAATGCATTTTTTCTTTTCTCCATTTGTCCGTCCATGCTTCTATCCATTTATTCATCCTTCCAATGATCAAACTAACCAATGTTAATTGAATGTCTACTACATGTCATCTAACCGCCTGTGTGATATGTGTTATGTGCTGGATGACAGGAGATTTATTATGTGCTGGGCATACAAGGATGAATGAAACCCTGTGAAAGTAGTGGCTGAGCCGCACCCTAACAGGCAACATGGTAAGAGGTTTGACAGTGGTTCCCAAACCTTTCTTTGGCCATGCTCCACCTAAGCATCTCTAAAATTCTGATGCTTCCCCCCCCCCCCCGTGAATTTTTAATATTCAAAAAGTGGGCTCCTATGCATGAGGAGGAATCCTAAAAGGCCATTAACTTGGTCTAAACAAGCTTTCAGAGAAATGGCATCAATGAAAGAGAAAAATAAAAGAACAAATGGATAGTTGAAGGATTGAGAAGGAAATCACTAAGAAACGGATAAAAAATAATACTATGAAGTGATAAGAAAAATAGCAAATAAAGTTTCAAAACATATAATAGAGAACTGAAATGCATAAATATGTCACAATTTATATTTATATGCTGTATAAGAGACCTCTAGAACCATAAGAAATGCAAAAAAATCACTGTTAATAACTCATTCTTGAATCGCCCCCCTTAACAATTAAATTGCCCCCCTGTGCGGTGTGTGCCCACGTTGGGAACCACTGGCTAAGACACAAAGGTGAAGGACACTCAGGTGAGCCAGGAGGAGAATAGCGTAGGGTCGAGAAAGGCTGCTGTCTGTGGTTGTCCTTGAGCTGTGTGTTGGAGGACAAGTAGATACTGCCCAGGGGTAAGAGGGGAAAGTGCTCCTGGAGGAGGGAGGAACTTGGAGGAATGTGAGCAGGGGAATGCAGGAGAGGAGAACCCGCTCTTGAGATGCCACAGCAGCAGAGAAGCAGACATAGTGTACAGCCCAGCGGGTGACGTGCTGCCCAGGGCTATGCACCATCGCTGTGGAACGCTTCACCGTCTGTAGGAGTTCCTTCTGTCTTATCTGTGTGAAAGGAAAACAAAAAGGACATTTCTGATATTGTCTTTTTGCTTCCAAGGATGACTGGTTCTCAGAATAAGGTTAAATAAGTGTTTGTTTTGTACTTTAATTGCAAAAGGAAAGTAAACTCTCTGGAGTGAGGGCAGTTCGTAAATATTCAGCAACCACAGGTGATCATTACTGAAGGGACAGTGCACTACATCAGTGCAGTGTCTGTATTCCTCATCTTACCGAATGCATCCAGCAATTCCATGTGGCAGGAACTCCCAGCAGATAGAACAATGCTGTGGACTGAGGCCCTGAGCCTTGGGTACTTTCATTAACCCACTCGAGTCACGTGGCTCTGAGGTGCCGTGGTGGCTCCACCCCAGGTCCCTCTCCACCAGAGTCCCATGTTCAACAGACACGACAGGCTGCCTGCCTCGGGCCAGGTGCTGGGCTGGACTCTGGAGTTGAGAGAGATCAAATTCTGGGAAGCTGTGGTAGACATCTGGGACCGATCCTTCCGTTTCAGGGAGAGGCTAGGAGATCTGGTGAACGTGCCTGTCAGCAATTGAAGATGTCACGGTGCTCTGTGGTTGCAGATGGTGGGTTTGTCTGGCTTTGCGGGTCGTGCTCCTGGTTACCTTTTGTGTCCCCTCCATGTTCTTCACTAAGGGGCACTGCACTTCTCTAGAATCTCCTAGAGCTAAGGATCCCAGGAAAGAAAATACAGAGTTTGGGGAGGGAATCTGTGGCCTCGATTAGCAATCTTCTCTGTGTTACCTGTGGGCAGGAGCTTGATGCTGATAAATAGAATAACAGCTGCATTGTCTGAGGCCACTTTGTGACCCAGTGAGTGACGGGAATCCAATGACATCACTCTGAATATTGTTATGCTCTTTCTTCTTGGGCTGTAGCTGGACTAATGTACCTTAAAGATCAGACCTGACAATGGCAAAACTATTGCCACTACTTTCTTTTTTTACTCATAATTTTAGCAGGTAGGGGCCATTTAGGATAAAATGCAATGCTTCCCTGCTGGATATGACAGAGAAGGGTTTCATTCTTTTCTAACTTCTATAGCGGTTGCACTTTCAGAAGAACATCAGCATAACTATAGATATGTTGCTTTTATTAAAGAAAGCCTACCCAGACTTCAATGGTGTCATAAATCGTGCAGCTGTCCGCCTAAGGAAATCATGGGCATGATTCCAGATATTCTGGAGAGAAGGCTTCTTGGACCGGGCTTGACCACTTCCATCTACTTCTTGTCTCCAGCTGCAATTTTAAATGGATATATGTCAACCCTTCTCAATCCATCTTCCATTCTTGTAGCCTTTTTATTCCCATCTCTTTGGTTCTTTGTAATAAATTTTGTATAATTTCTTGAGATCATTCTTTCCATACATTAATTTTCCCATCTGTGTCTTATTGGCTTCCTAACCTTCTGCTGAATTTTAATTTATTATTATATTTTCTCCTATGAAAATATTATGTATTTTTTTTTATTCACATCTACCTGGTTGTATTTGCAATCTCTTGTCCCTCATACACATTTTATTCTTTCTCTTTCTCTCTGTATGTAATAAATGTATTTATCATATATTTTATCTGGTAATCGTAATATCTGAAACTGTAGATATGATTTTATTCTGTTGGTTCTAGCTTATGCTGTTTGGTCCTTTTGTGTTTATATTGTAGTTTTTAGCTGGGCAGTCATGTTCCTTGAACCATAATCTCTTGCTGGGAGGTAAAGTGTATACAATTAAGAGACTTACAAGTAACTTTTAGGGGGTGAATAATTTTATTTTGTAAGGTAAATTATGAGTACTTGGGCATTCATTTTATTAGTGTATATAATATATTTGAATTATTTTAAACTTCAAAATAGGCACATTTTTCTGTACCTCTGATCGCTCCCAGATGTCTACCACAGCTTCCCAGAATTTGATCTCTCTCTGTAAATTCCTTAGTAGCTAGAAAGGAGGACTTGGATCCATAAGGCATTTTGTGATTCATGGCCCACTCAGTGCCTTCCTCGGGAAATGTGATTCCATCAATGAAGTCTTTATGAGAAGCTTCCTGAAACAAAACGATGACTGTGTGGCTTCACGCAATGCCCAAGCTGAGTGATTACTTGTTAGATTTTTCAATAATCTGCGTTCATTCGGGTAGCAATGGATTTCAAACGAAGTTATGGAGGGCAGGTTTCTGAGATGCACTGGAAGAATCAGTCTGCACGCAGGGCTCAGTTCTGAAATTCAATAAGCTTTCTAAGGAAATGGAGCAGGAGCATATCTGTGACAAAGCAAAGGCAAGAATGCAGAGATCATCAAGCAGAATAGGTGAAGGCAGAGGAGATCAGGAGGAAAGAGAAGTGAAGGTCGAGAACAAACAGGTTCAGAAATGGGGTGGCTTGAGGTCCTTTCGTACAGATAAATTGAGATGACTTCATTGGTTCTACTGTTAATAAATCACATCTTTTTGGCAAAGCATGTTTTAAGGCACCACCTTAGTGATTATTTTAAAGAAGTTTTTACAGTTTGGCTCGCATGGCTCTGGTTGAGCGCTGACCTATGAACCAGGAGGTCACAGTTTGATTCCTGGTCAGGGCACAGGCCCAGGTTACAGGCTCAGTCCCCAGTGTGGAGAGTGCGATAGCTGATCAATGATTCTCTCATCATTGATATTCCATCTCTCTCTCCCTCTCCCTTCCTCTCTGAAATATATATATATATATATATATATATATATATATATATATATATATATAATATAATAAAAGAGTAATATGCAAATTGACCATTACCTGAGACACCTAAGCCACGTCCACCAGTCAAGCCACGCCTCCCAGCCAACCAGAGCGGCTGTATGCAAATTAACCCAGCCAAGATGGAGGCTGGCAGGGCAGCTCTGCACTGGGAGCCTCCACGGCTGGCATAGCTGTGCCAGGTGTGTCAGCTCAGTCGGCGGAGGGGTCTGGCCTGGAGCCTCCGTGGGGTGTCCAGGAGTGCCTGTCCTGGGTCCGCTGCCTGGCTCTGCCCCCCAGGGGCCTCCACAGGGCGTGTGGGAGCGTCTGCTGCACAGTGCGAAAAATCCAAAGCCAGTCTGCTGCCCGGCTCCACCCCGGGTGTGTTTGCTCAGCAGTAGGGCCCCACCAAGGGATCCTGCACCAGTGTCCACCCCTGGCTCACCACCCAGCTCTGCGCCAGGTGTGTCCCTTCAGCAGAGGGGGCCCACCAGGTGTGTGCGATCGTGGGCCCTCTGGTGGGAAACGTCCAGGCCTGCACTCACCAGCCTTCCCACCCCCCAGTGCACGAACACTGAAGGGGCTGTGGACAGCCTGAAAATGGCCCTCAGCACCCTCACCCAGGCTGGCCAGGCATGCCAGCAGGTGGACATCTCTGCCGAGGTGTCCCAGACTGCAAGAGGGCACAGGCCAGGCTAAGCACCCCCCCCCCCCGAGTGCACAAATTTTTGTGCACCGGGCCCCTAGTATATAATAAAAGCTTTTACACCATTGTTGGAGTTGGATGAAAGAGTAACTGCAAAAATGAGTTGTATAAGATATTGCACTGCCTCAAGGTACCCAGAATTCAGTGACACTACAATTTTAAGTCAAGAAGCAGTAGTTAGAGAAGAATAAGGTGATATACATTGTACCTTAATATGTTATACACCACACACACACACACACACACACACACACACTCTCTCTCTCTCCTCTTTAGGGACTATCTATTTAATTCTACTTTGAGTAGGAAACAATTTTTAGAATTTCTTCATCAGAATTCTTTATTATACAAGTGAATAAACAAAGAACTTATTTCCTCTCAGATGGAAACAGAGCCATGACTCACATTTCCAGAATCCTGGTTGGATAGCTGATCTATCATTTCACATTGCCCCATTTAATAGTAGAACTATATATGTGGGTTCAATAAGAAAGGCAACAGACATTGCTTTAATATTAGATAACATGTAAGATACTAGTGTGGCTTGAGCATATTACCCACAGAGTATAATTCACATCATTTTGCTCCCGATACACTGGTTAATAGACCCCCAAATCTACTTTATAGCATCTGCAAAGTTCCTCTCAAGCCACATGTGCTGCTGTTCCATCCACTTGCAGAGTTAACCACTGGACCCCAGACACCAAAGTCTTAGATGAACAGAGCTCACAGGAAAATGATTGCTAGGTGGCACGTCCTCTTGGCCACCACCATGGGATCCCACTGGTGGGACGGCGTGGCTCCTGCCAGGAGTTCCGCCTGTGTCCATGGGAGGACTCGCTACCCAGCGGCTCTCTAAACTTCACCTAATATTTCTTCACCGTATGAGACATATTCACTTCGAGTTATACACTTCTTCACAAAGATTAGTACAATATAAAACATACCGATTGATTGATACATCTAAGCTACCTAAATATTCATACTATTTCTACATTATTACATTTTCTGTTTTAGTTTACTGCTTATTTATTAAGACACATCCCGTTATAGCGTTTGTAATACTTTAAGCAATAGAACAATTTAAAACAAAGTCAACGTGCTGCCGGAGGGGGACACGGTGGGAACCCTCCGTTGCTAGTGGGAAGGGGTTCTGGGGACACCGCTGAACGGAGCACTTTCACGCCCCCACGGGAGAATGGCATGGGGCAGGAAATTACCCACAGGGAGGCGCAGTCCTCAGTTCCCTGACTGCTCCGTGAAACCACCCTCCAGCTTGCAGCTCAAAATCGTGTCTTCAGAGGGCCTGTCACTGGCCAGGGGTGTCAAGTGAGGCCCTTCCTCCCTCCCCCTATCTCCCCGTCCTTGCATTTGTTGGTACCTGGCATCTTCCTGCTTTTTAAAGTATTTTTATTGATTTCAGAGAGGAAGGGAGAGGGAGAGAGAGATAGAAACATCAATGATGAGAGAGAATCACCAGTCGCCTGCCTCCTGCATGCCCCACACTGGGGATGGAGCCTGCAACCAGGGCACGTGCCCTTGGCTGGAATCGAACCTGGGACCCTTCAGTCTGCAGGCCGGTGCTCTATCCACTGAGCCACACCGGCCAGGGCCTCCTGCTTTTTATTTGTTAAATGGCTCAGTGTTTGTCCTGGGATGTCAGCTCTAAGGGGACGCGGGCACCAGCACTCAGTGCCTAGGTCTCTGCTGGGAGGGCAGGCCCGTCGGGAGCACATGTGGAAAGAATAAACAATGAATGAGTAGCTTAGACTCGTAGGAGGAGAAAGGAGGCACTGGAAATGGGAGATTCTTCAAGGTGGCAGTTTCAGTCCCGGAAAAGCATCCCTCCCCCCCAGCTGCCCCCTTTTAAGGATCTATAGTAAGAAGAAGGAAACCTGCCATAGTGACCCAGAGGGAAAGGAAATATGGATTTTCCTCGTTAGCATTAAATTAACGCAATGTGACAGAGCTACAGGAAATGCTCTATCAGAAAAGAGAGATTAGGCCTGTCGTGTAAGTGAAAGCACGCAGCCATGTGGGGAGCACTGACAGACGGGGTACAACTCACCCTCCCCACAGTCTTCACTGAAAAGTTTAGTATAAACCTGCGCGGGAAATCAGTTAACTTCCAGACACAGGGCTGGATCTCCAGGGAACAATGAACAGTCTCAGTGAGGTCACAGAAACGCCAGCACAGTAAACCCTGAATGCTTCCTTCTACCGCCACGTGTTCCGTCGAGGCTGCATCTCAGCCTGGCTGGGAGCAGGAGCTGCCACGGCTTCCAGGGTCAAGCAAGCCCCTGGTTCCCGGCCGGCCCACCGGCCCTCCCTGCCCACGGCCGTCTGAGCAATGGTCACATCACTGAGGCTGACCAGCCCGCTCACGTCCACATCCTTAGAAGCGATGCATTGTCACTCCTCACCTTCCCTTTGTTCCCTGGTTTTTAAAGCTTTTGTTGTTGTTGTTCCTTAAGCTTCACACCCATGTTTAACTTTGTTGTTCATGTTTCACTCTTAGCGTTCATTTCACTTCCCCTAAACCTAGGATGTTGTTTGGACACTTTTTTTCCTAAACCAGGGATCCCTCCGTCCCACCCCCATTCCTCTGTGCCCTTTCCAACCCACCCCACAAGTTCCCACAGTGTGCTCCCTCTAGAAATCCGAGCTATTTCGTCTCTATTTTTTAAATTTCTTTTTATTGATTTCAGAGAGGAAGGGAAAGGGAGAGAGAGAGATAGAGAGGAGATAGAAACATCAATGATAAAAGAGAATCATTGATCAGCTGCCTCCTGCATGTCTTAAACTGGGGATCGAGCTCACAACCCAGGTACGTGTCCTGACCAGGAATCGAACCGTGAACTCCTGGTTCCTAGGTTGATGCTCAATCACTGAGCCATGCTGTCTGGGCTTTTGTCTCTATTTAATCTGTAGCCTAAATTGTTCCATATTCTTTCAGGCCTCCTCCTCTCTTTCCTCCTCCTCCTCCTCCTCCTCTTTCTCCTCTTCCTCCGCCCTTCTCCTTT
>PVJC01041508.1:0-15345 GCA_004026665.1 Murina feae
TTTTCTGTCATTATTTCTTCAAATAGGTTTTCAATATCTTGCTCTTTCTCTTCTTCTGGTACCCCTATAATTCTGATGTTGGTGCGCTTGAAGTTGTCCCAGAGACTCCTTACACTATCTTCATACTTCTGGATTTTTTTCTTTTCTTTTCTTTTCTTTTCTTTTTTGGCTTTTCCAGCTGGGTGAGTTTTGCTTCTTTATATTTCATATCTTTGACTTGCTTCTTGCGATCCTCTCGTCTGCTGTTGGATCTCTGTATACTATTCTTTATTTCAGTTAGTGTATGCTTAATTTCTAGCTGGTTCTTTTTCATATGCTCGAGAGTCTCACTAAATTTATCGGCAGTCTCTAGAATATTCTTGAAAAGTCTTATAACCGTGGTTTTGAACTCAATATCCAGTCGTTTGCGTTCCTCCATTTCTGTCTTTTGTGATCTGTTTCTTGGTCTCTGCATTTTGGCTTTCTGTGTTAGGTGTCCTATAGGGCCCAGTGATTCATTCTTGTTGTATGCCTTTGAAGGCTGGGTGCACAGTCTTGTAGTTGTCACTGGGAGGTATCACTGGGAGAAAATGATCTGCGGGCTTTTCTCCTTGTTGTTTGGGGTTTGGATGTTTTGTAGTTCTGCCCCGGCTGCAGGCTGGCAGGCACACAGCTTGGGCGGGGTTGTAGGTGGGGTGGGGCGGGTTCTCAGAATCACAGGGCGGAGCAACCCACAATGGCTGCTTTTCCGCGGCTGAGTTTGCGTGCCTCTCAGTCCCCAAATCTCCGCACCAGTGACTCCTGCAAACAGCACTGGCAGAAAATCGCTAGTCTTCAGCCCCGCTGGCCTGCAGCCTGCGCCGCACTCTTTGTGACCCCGGGATTCCACAATCTCCTCTCTAGCTGCGAACCCGACCGAGCGCAGCCGCTGCTCCCCTTCACCCGCGCCTCCGCACCGCCGCCTTCGTTTCGCGCGTCCCTCGGTACCTTTCAGTTTTGGCGCTGGGAGCTACCACTCAGTCTCAAAGCACTCCTTCTCTTGCCTTCTGGTTGCAAAGCCTCCCCTCCCGTGGTTCTGGAGGATGGCCGTTTATCTGTATAGTTGTATTTAAAAATATAGTTGTGGAGGCTGCGCATTTAGGTATAAACCTCATGCTGCCATCTTGGTTCCCCCATATACCCTTTCTGATTGGTGTTTCTGGTTTCTTGGGATATATTCCTAGAAGTGGGGTTACTGGGTCAAATGGCAGTTGCATTTTTAGTTTTTTGAGGAAACTCCATACTGTTCTCCACAGTGGCTCCACCAGTCTGCATTCCCACCAGCAGTGAACGAGTGTTCCTTTTTCTCCGCATCCTCTCCAGCACTTGTCCTCTGTTGATTTGTTGATGATAGCCATTCTTACAGGTGTGAGATGGTACCGCATTGTTGTTTTGATTTGCATCTCTCGGATGATAAGTGACTTTGAGCATGTTTTCATATGTCTCTCAGCCTTATTTATGTCCTCTTTTGAAAAGTGTCTATTTAGGTCCGTTGCCCATTTTTTGATTGGATTGTTTATCTTCCTTTTGTTAAGTTGTATGAGTTCCCTGTAAATGTTGGAAATTAAACCTTTATCAGAGGAAATATATTGGCAAATATATTATCCCATGCAGTGGGTTTTCTTTTTGTTTTGTTGATGGTTTCTTTTGCTGTGCAGAAGCTTTTTATTTTGATATAGTCCCATTTGTTTATTTTCCCTTTAGTTTCCATTGCCCTAGGAGCTGTGTCAGTGAATAAATTCTTTTGGCATATGTCTGAGATTTTGCTACTTGTGGAATCCTCTAGTATTTTTCTGGTTTCCTTTCTTATGTTTAAGTCCTTTATCCATTTTGAGTTTATTTTTGTGTATGGTGTAAGTTGGTGGTCTAATTTCATTTTTTTATTAGATACATAATTTGCAAATATTATCTCCTATTTGTTTGCTTGACTTTTCCTTTTTATTGAATTCATGGGGGTGGCATTAGTTAACAAAATTGTACAAGTTTCAGGTGCTCAATTCCACATCATCTCTAAACTATATTGTGTGTTCACCATACCAAGTCATGTCTACTGATCACATTTATCATCCCATACGCCCCTCCACTTTTCCCCCACCCCTCTCCCCACAGCAGTCACCACACTATTGTCATTGTCCATGAGTTTTTTCTTTTTGCTCAATCCCTCCAACCACCCTCCAGCCTCTCAACCCCCTCAGCTCCCAGCCTGCTCTCTATGCGTCTGTTTATTTTGCTTGTTAGTTCATTGTTTCCATATGAGCGCAATCGTATGGTACTCGTCTTTCTCTAACTCGCTAATTTCACTTAGCATAATGCTCTTCAGGTCCATCTATACTGTCAAAAAAGGTAAGATTTCTTTCTTTTTTTTACAGCTGAGTAGTATTTCATTGTTTAAATGTACCATAGCTTTTTTTTTTTTAATCTACTCATCTACTGCTGGACACTTGGGCTGCTTCCAAATTTTGGCTATTTTAAATAACTCTGCAATGAACATAGAGGTGCATATATTTTTTTGAATAAGTGTTTTGGGTTTCTTCAGATAAATTCCCAGAAGTGTTATCACTGGGTCATAAGGCAGTTCTGTTTTTAATTTTTGAAGTGACTCCATACTGCCTTTCACAGTGACTGCACCAATCTGTATTCCCACTAATATTGCACAAGGGTCCCCTTTCCTCCACATCCTCTCCAAACTTGATTTATTGACAATAGTTATTCTGACAGGTGTGAGGTGATATCCATTGTGATTTTAATTTGCATTTCCCTGATGATTAGTGATGTTTTCATATGTCTATTGGCCATCTGTAAGCCCTCTGTGAAGAAATTTCTATTCAGGTCCTTTGCCCATTTTTTTATTTGAATTGTTTGCTTTTTTTGGTATTGAGTTTTATAAATTATTTATAAACCTTGGATAGTAACACCTTATCAGATGTATCAGCAAATATGTTCTTACATTGAGTGAGTTGTCTTTTCATAGTGATAATGGTTTTACTGTGTAAAAGCTTTTTAGTTTTATATAATTGTATTTATTTTTTGTTTGTTTCTCTTGTCCAAGTAGATATATCAGACAAAATATTACTGTGAGAAATGTTTGAGATTTTACTGTCTATGTTTTCTTGTAGAAGTTTTTATGGTTTTGAGTGTAACATTGAAGTCTTTATTTATATTTTGTGTCTATAAATATATATTTTTATTGATTTCAGAGTGGATGGGAGAGGGAGCGAGAGATAGAAACATCAATGCTGAGAGAGAATCATTGATTATTTGCCTTCCGCACACCTCCTACTAAGGATTGAGCACATAACCTAGGTGTGTGCCCTTGACAAGAATTAAGCCCAGGATTATTTAGTCCACAGGCTGACACTGTACTCGCTGTGCCAAACCAAGTAAGAGTAACACTGAAGTCTTCAATTCATTTGAGTTTATTCGTGTAGATGGTGTAAGAAGGTGGTCTAGTTTCTTTTTTATTTTTTTGCATGTAACTGTCGAGTGTTCCCAGCACCATTTATTGAATAGACTGTCTTTACCCCATTGTATGTTTTTACCTCCTTTGTCAGGTATTAATTCTCTATAAAGGTATGGGTTTATTCCTGGACTGTCCATTCTGTTCATTCATCTATATGTCTGTTTTTTATGCCAGTGACATGCTGTTTTGATTACTATGGCCTTGTAGTAATATAAGGTTGATGTAAGATAGGGAAATTCCTCCCACTTTTTTCTTTTTTCTTCTTCAAGATTGCTATAAGAATATGGGGTTTTTTGTTGTTCTATACAAATTTTTGGAATATTTGTTCTGATTCTATGAAATATGCAATTGGTATTTTGATAGCATGCCTTTGTTTTTAAAGATATATAATTCATAAATGCAATTATTCTCCCTTAAATTAGTTCTTTTGTTATTTTAATAAAAATATTACATAGTAATTAAAAATGAAATTTTGGAATGAAAGGAAAGTAGTTTTACATATATTTGATAACAATGGATTATCTGAATATGATTATAATAGTACTTTATGTTCTATTACAGGATTAATTAAAAGAATTTACCACATATTTTATGACTTTTTATTGGAGTCTTGAGAGATAGGTAAGTGACAAGCATTTTTTGAAGAAATATTTCTGAAAATAATTTGATCTAACAGTTTCCTGACAAAGTGAGCAATGGAGATTTACCTTTTTTCTTCTCAGTGAAACATTAATAGAAATGTCATGTTTACATTAATTGTAATGAAACATTTCCCTATCATCCAATAAGTCATATTTTCCAAGGAACTGTATTTTTATAATAATTATAATTAGGACATTGGTAATAAGACACACAAGATTAGCATGTTCTAAAACTAAAAGCACTAAAATCATGTCATTAAATGCAATGTGGTACCATAGATTGGATCTTAGAACTGATAAGAGACATCCATGAGGAAAATCCAAATAAAGTCTGTAGCTTGGTTAATAGTAATGTACCAATGTTAGTTTCTTAGTTTTAATAAAGCCATGGCTATATAAGATATTAACTGTAGGTGAAAATGGGCAAAGGGTATATAAGTTCTTTGTAGTATCTTTGCAACTTTTCTGTAAATCTGAAATTATTTCAAAACAAACATTTATTTAAAGCAGAAAAACATCAAGGTTTATTGAACTGAAATTATAGTTTATAAGTGACTTTTCTGTGTAATAGTTTGAAAAATCAAAATTATTAATTATCTTTCTAAAAATACAAATTTCATGAAATAGAGGTATAGGGAAATATGTGACTGTAGGTTTCATAAGAGGTGTGGGACTTTATTTTTTGGACAGTGGTATGGTACCCATGAACAAACATTTTGTGCTTGACCTTAGCTTTGCTCTGAGTCCTTTCAGGTACTTGTGTGTTCGTCAGTAGTTTAGTACAGCACTTTCTGTTATCACGAGCAGGCCTTTGAAATGGTTTCCAGAACACTGTTTTCTTCTCTTTTTTTTAATGTACTGTTAGTGGCAAAAAGACTAGTGATGTGACTCAGTGGTTTGGAGTTGAGACTCTCTTAGTGTAGTTTGGTTCAGTCACACTTATTTGAGCTTGTAGATCAAGTACTAGATACAGATGACCTATTGTTGTTAAAGATCATGAATAAAGATGAGTGTAACTCTTAAATAACCATTTCTATAATTGCACTAAAATAATTTATTGCTATCATATCATAGAAATGATCAGTTTCCAAAATGAACTCTAGCAGTATAACTCTTTTCAATTTCTATAAATATTAAAAGAGTATAAGAAGGGAACTCTGAAACTATTACATAACTTTTCATTTATAAAAGTTAAATAGCCATGCTGGCCTTATAAATGGTTTCCTCCTTCTATTGCCAACTTTAATGATTTTAGTTAAACTTAGATTTCATACAGGGAAATAGAAATACACTATATTTAACATAATATAGACATTTACAACAAGAGACCTGGTCCTGAATGACTCTTACAGAATAATTGTTAGGCTTGTAAAGTTCTGTTTTCACTTGATATTTATTTAGAATTGTTGTTATCAATGTCATGTTAATAGAATTCATACCTTTACTTCTTAGTTGTGTAACTTAACTGTGCCAACCTTGGTAAAGAAGTTTAGAAAAATGGATGGGAGTTGTTGTTTTTTCAGGATAGTTTAAATGTTATTGATTATATACCAATTTATAAAACTAAAAAACCACAAACATCCTTTTTATCATTCTTCTATGCTAGAAAAGCAGTGAAAGTGTTGCTTTTAGAGACATGCTTTATCATTCAGCTGACTGTCACTTTGTGATAATCTAAAGTATAAATGAGAATAGCTAATATGTGTTGAGTACTTTATGTACCAGGCACTTTATTTACAATGATCTCACTTAATCTTCACAAACACCTATGAGATGTTTAGAATTCCCTGTATAACTGAGGCTGAGAGAGTAACAGATGTCTTCAGGCTAACCCTGAGAGTATGGAGCAGAAAGAACAAGTGCCCCTGGTGACACTTGTTTGATTCATATGTTACCAGCTTCCATAAAATCCTGAATCCTTGGATACATGGTAAACTTCAGATACTATAGTTCTGGATAAAAGGATGTCTGATCACACTGGGTAACTGAGATTAGATTTTCCCATGGGGTAACAAGTCTGGAGTACAATCTCCTATTCTCTGTTTCAACCTTGATCTGACTCTTTCTGCAGTTCCCTAATATGTCAGTTGTTCTCTGTCACCTGATTAATTGCTGAATACTCACTTAACTGTGTGCTTCATTGATCATATGCCAAGAACTTTTGGCAGCTCTGGGGAATATGATCTCAATGTGTCTCCTGGTCAGTGTTGAGCAACTAGAAGTTGTTAGTTGGGGTGAGTACTTGGATCCAGAATTTGAGACACCTGACAGAGGTTTGTGATGGAACAATTGAGTAGCTGACACATGAAATGCAGCTATCCAGACTCAGTCAATATTCGGGAGTCAGAAATAGAATAGGCACATGACTTTGAAAGGTGGTTTTTGATGAAGATTATGATGACTGGCTATGGACTTTATAGTTTGTAAACATAAAATAATTTCAGTAGCTCTCTGAGTAGGTATAAGTTAGCAACTTATCCATTATAGTGCTTATTACGCTAAACAGAAATCTCTCTGTAACTTCCCCATCTAGGTATGTCTTTCTGTAGTTCTAAATCTCTAGTCCCTCTTACACTTGAAAACATAAAGTACATATAAAATTTCCCTTGCTATCTCCTCTTCTTCATGTTCTCCAAAAGTTGGCATTCTTCAGGACCCAGGCCTTGGCCACCTTCTGCATTTATTCTCTATGTGATTTCATGTGGTCCTTTGCTTTAAATGCCACCTGTCCTCCCAAACTTACTTCTTTGCCTTAATCTCTCCCATGTATTCAAGGCTCATATCTATGTCTGCCTAGCAACATTGGTTCACTCAGTTGCTCAGGTTAAAAACTAGATCTTTGACTTTTCTCTTTTCTTCTTAATCAACATCCAGCTGATCAGTAAGGCTTATATGTCCTCATTTCAAAATATATCCCAAATCCCCCTTTACTGCTGCCACCCCACTACTACTACTAGAATATAACTTATAATCACCATTATACATTCCTAGATGATAGTAATAACTGGCCTTCCTTATCTCCTCCTTGAACCTCTCCAGTCAGTTATCCATGTAGGAACAAAAGTGTTTTGTGTTGTTTTTTTAAATGTTAAGCAGTTACTGTCATTTTCCTGTTCAGAGCCCTTTAGTGGCTATCCATCACATCAGTATAAAACCCAAGTCTCACCGTGTTTTACCAGGCCCTACATGCTCCTTGCTGATTTTGTAACCTACCATTCTGTCTTACTCACTTTGTTCTTGTCACAGTTGCCATCTTGCTTTTCTTTAAATTCTCTAAGTCCATTTGGAATCAGCTAAATCTCTCCTACTCCCCTACCCTACACCATCATTCTAAACAGTCCAGCCTCTAGCCTTTTACCAGTGGAGGTAGATTTAAAGAGAAGAAAAGTACATATGCAAAGCTTTTTAGCACAGAGATCCTAGTAGGAGAGGTCATACTATAAATGTTGTGGTTTTATTATTCCAAGTTTCTGTCATGTGAATTGGTTTCAAGCATAAGAGAGTCTGGAGATTTAGTGCTACAGAAAGACATAGCTAGATCAGTGGAGAGAAGTTACAGAGATTTCTACTCAGTTTAATGAGCACTATGATGAATACATTGGTAATGGTCACATCGGCATGAAAATAGGCTGGAGTGTTTCATAGGACAGCGCCTTCTTGCTTTTCTTTGGGGTGTACAAATTAGGGTGATCCCCTCATGGGATGTGGTAGAAGAAAACTATTCTGAAGTGGAGACGGGGACAGTTGATTTCTAAGATCTTCCTAATGCTGAGATGATATCTTTTAGAATATTTTTTCAGAGTAATTATTTTTAATGTCTTCTCAGATTACTGTGCTGGTTTTCATATTGGAAGCTTTTACCAATTTCACCAATGAAGTATAAAGCACTTCTAGGTTAAGTTTCAATATTTGAGATGAAAGAAAAGCTAATATCAAGGTTGATTTCCAATCAGATTGGCCAAGTCCTCGTCTAAGGAATTTATTACTTTGAGACATTTTGTTCTCTCATTTTTATATAAAACTTATTTTGATTGATTTCAGGTCTAAAATAAGCAATATGTACATACTAGACAAGTTCCCTAGTAGATTTTAGTTATTAAGCAAAATTTTCCTGATTTGTAGAAGTAAGGAATATGATATTTGGAAATAGCCTTTGGTCAGATTTTGCTAGCAATGGAAAATTCACCTCATCCTTAGTTTTAAACCAGAAGCACTTTGAGAAGTAGTGACTATGGACGTTTCATTGAGGGTGAAATAGTCATTTCCTTATCTTATCTTAGAGAGGCAAAAATAATGATTTAAGTAATAGAAAACTTAAATTTATAAATGACCATTGAACTATGGCACTTGGAATTAATGATTTTTCAGGGTCTCTGTGATAATAAAGTATTTAATATTTGGTTTGGTAGTTAGTACCAAAGAAGGATGTATGCAAAAGTTGCATCCAGCCTGTAATTGCTTCTTGCAACACCAGGGCCAGCCCCAAACCATTATGTGCTTGGCACAATATAGGAAATCAGCATCTTGATGAACACACTGTTCCAACTTTTTAAGGAAGGCCTGAACCCCTTAACATGTTTTCACTTTAGTTCTCTTCTTGTTTCTCTATCTTTCGCTGGTTTCTGATTTTGCTGCCTCCCATTCCCATTATTTCTCTCTCCCTCTCTTTTAGATTGACTCTTCTTTCTTCCTGATCACTATTTAGATTTCACTTAAACAAAACTGCTATTCTAACCAAAACAAACAATTTGGATTATTTCATTTATTGATTGATATTCCTGTCTTGACTTGAGCCAGGGATTATCCTAGAAGTTGAGATAGATAGTCATGAGCTAGATAGTCATACCTTCTTGGTTCTAAAGATAATATAAACATTGCACAAATATCATGATTCTTGATGTCTTGTACCTAGGCAATTGAGAATAATTTTTGCACCTGGTTTTAGCAGAAAACTAACATATCCACAATCCTTTTAAAGCCAACAGCCAGGGGGAAAGCAGTTGTCAAATGTAGTACCCTTGTCTTTATTATTATTATTTTTTAATCCCCACCTGCAACCTAGATACTTGCCCTGACCAGGAATTGAACTGGCAACCTTTCTGTGCACAGGACAATGCCCAGCCAACTGAGCCACTCTGGCTGTGTTGGGTCCTTGTACACTTCTCTCTGCCAAACTCAGCTACTTAATAACAAATTTGAGAACCAGGAATGAACTGAAAGAGGCTTTTAAACTACATTTAGCTGATGTCTGAAAGTTCAGACCTTAAAATGGTGTATTAGGTTTACTTAGTGCTGCTTTATTTATTTGTTTTTCCTCTTAATGATAGTAGCAAACACATAAATAACACTAACTTTTCTAAGTGCATTATGTATTTTAGCTCATATAATCTTCTTGGCAATCTTGTGAGGGAAATACTATTATAATTCTGATTTAACAGATGAGGGAACTAAGTTTTGGATAGGTTGCATCATTTCTCATAGTTACATAGTTTTGTTATAGCTGGGATTCAAATTTAAGTGTAGAGCTACCTGTTATTTTTGATGCTTAAATTCTTTAACTCATAATTCTAAGAAACTTGGTTAACTGATTTCTTATACCACAACAAATTAGAAGTTACAAATTTCAAAGAGAATGTAATAACTCTGGTTCCCACTGCTTTTCAAACTATAATGTATATATGAATCACCTGGATATCACATTAAAATGTAGATTTTGATTAAATCTATGGTACATTTCTAACAAATCCCAAGGTAATGCTGATGCTGTTGATCCATGGACCCCACTCTGAGTAGCAAGGAATTTCAATACATTCATAGTCTGTGTTTGTTAGGAACAGGTCTGGGGGTAGGAAGAGATGTTTGAGGCATCTAAGATGCTCCACTTACCTTTTCCCAGTGATGTGGGAAATTTGGACTGGAACTGTTCCCCTGGGCAGGATGGTGTGCCCAGGCTCTTGTCTGGTGGAGTTGAATGAGGACAAAAGGTAGTATATAGTAAAGGTGGAAATTGTTGCGAAATAAGCAGACTCCCACTTGGGGAGAGGGAAAGAGTCCCACTGAGTCCCTTTCTCCTATGGTTTTTAAAGGCTGCAGATCTTTGTACTTTGATATCCCCTCTGATTGGTCACTATAGCAACTCCAGAGTTCAAGTCTCAGGTGAAATTTCCTCCTTCTTCTCCCTATTATTCTCCTATTCCCTCTGGGCTTTTTTTCTTCTTTCTTTGAATGAGGGGTTTCCTTCCGTTTGTTCGGGAATGTGTACTTTTTGCTACTTCCAGCTCCCTTGCCTTATGGAAATGTACTCTTTGCAACTCTGTAGCCCTGCATTTTTTCCATGGATTCCTTAATTTTTAAAATTTCCTAAACCTGCCTATTTCACCCCTAAAAATTCATTTCACTAGTCCAGTCTCTGGTTAAGAATCATGTTTTTAAATAACATTCAGTGACTCGCAATTATGCTTACAACATAATTAAAAGGAAATTTTAAAAATTGTATCTGCATTATTATCTCAATTTAAATGAAGAGTGTGTGTGTGTATGTATGTCAGTATATGTTTAACAAAACTCTGAGGAGTATGGCAGATATTAGTAGTTCTTATTCTCTGAGTGATAAGTTTATAGATGGTATATTTTTTATCTTTATATATTTGGCATTTTTCAGTTTTTAATAATATGCCTGCATAATTTTCTAGATGTAGTTTATTATTATTAACATTATTAAAACTTTTAGATAACTATACACTCAAACTTGGTTTATTACAACAAAGCTTGGAGGAAACATTTGCTTTCTGCCACTCATATACTTCTCTTCAACCTCCCCCAAAATATCTGCTCATTATTTTTCTCAAAAAGTGCATAGGCTATTTAATGGTTTAGTTGGGGCTTCACTTTAGGGTTTTGGTTAGAGCATCTGCCAACAAAGATAATAAAAGGCAAACATTTTTAAGAAAGGGGGTAATGAAATACTTTTTATGAATAATTATGGGTTAGATGTGGAAACATTCCATTTTTCAATGTTTACTGGTATATATTTTGCATAAGCTTCTGCAGAGGCAAAATCTGTGGTTGGTTTTTTATTTTATTTAATTTCTGTACCAGTAAATATAAAATAAGTACCCTTCTTTTACCTTGCCTCCTCCTCTTTTAGTAAGGTAAACCTAGTAGGTTTTTAGGAGATCTGTTCTTTCAATCTTTTAAGTTCAGCAACCTGAATTTAGAAGTGAAGTACCTAACCCTCACTATGGAGCAGGGAAAGAAGTAATAAGGAGACAGGATAGAAGAGCCTGATTCTTTTAAAACCTTACTGCCTGGAGAGAGTTTGTTGGGAAGAGAAGGAATTCCTGGAATCGGTATAGGGGTGCTCCTGAGGATCTGGTTTAATACCAAACTTTGCATACATCAAGTGAAACCCCAAGAAACTTATTGGGGTTTCACTTTATGTATGCAAAGATTCCTCTATACAAACCCTTGAGATAGCTTAAAACCAAGCCTTATAAAAATCATATTAATCCACAAGTAGCTGTCTTCCAGAATTCCACCACTCTTTAAACAAATACAAAAAAATCCAGCACTCAGCAATATAAACTTCACAGTGAATTGCATCCAATCACACATTACTAGACAAAGAAATAGGAGAAAATACCATAACAGGAGACAACAGAAATAGACCCTGAAATGATAGGGATGATAGAATTAGCAGATAAGTACATTAAAATAACAATTGTAAATCTGATCCATATATATATGTGTATATATATATATATATATATATATATATATATGAACGTAATGAGGTATGAAATAGATGATATAAAAAAGAAAATATTGGAATATCCAGAGATAAAGAGTACAGTAACTTGAAATGAAAATTTCTAGATGGGATTAAGTGCAGATTAGATCTTTCAGGAGACAAGATTAGTGACCTTGAAAACATGGTAAGAATTTAACTAAAAGCAGAGAGAGAAAAGAAATTGAATAAGATGTACAGCAACTTGGTGTCCTATAGGCTAATAGTTATAGTTACAACATAAGTGTAATTTGAGTCTCAGATTTGGGAGGAGGGCAAAATAGAAAAAAATATTTAAATAGTTAATGGCTGAAATTTCCCCAAATTTGAAGAAAACTATAAACCCACAGATCCAAGAAATTTATACCCCAGATAAGACACACACATGCACACACACACATACACACACACACACACCCCTCAAAACACACCATAAGAAAAATCAGTGATAAAGAAAAACTCGTACAATTAGGTAGAGGAAAATAAAGACATTGCATACAAATAAAGTTAAGAATGGCAACAAACTTGTCATCAGAAACTGTGCATACCAGAATACACTTTAATGGCATTTTTCAGGTGCTAAGAGAATTGTCAACCTTGGATTTTATATCCAATAAAACTTCAGAAAATAAAGGAGGAAGAAATAAGAACTTCTTTAGACAAAAACTGATACAACTTATGACCAGCAGATCTACATTACAAGAAATATTAAAAGAAGTTCTTCAAGCTAAAGGGAAAAATAATACCACGTGGAAATTTGGATTATACAAAGGAATAAACAATGGTAGAAATGATTCATATGTGGATAAATATAAAACAGATTGTTTTCTCTTCTTTGACTTTCTTTAAAAGGTAACTGACTTCTTAAACCAGAAAATAATATCTGTGTCCATTTAGTAGGGTTTATACTATATGTGAAATTAAAATGTATGACAACAAAACTCACAGAATGGGGTGGGGAAAGGGAAACATATGATGGTAGGGGTCTTCTACATGAAGTGATCTAATATTTCTGAAGGTGGTTATAGTAAGTTAAAGAAAGCATCAACTAAAAGTGTTTTTAAAAAAGAGTTATAATTAATAAGAATGAAATCCTTAAAAATAATCCAACAAAAGATAAGTTTTAACTGATGAATTTTATCAAATATTTAACAGAGAAATAACTCAGAAAATAGAGGAAGAAGGAACACTTTTCAATTCATTTTAGGAGACCTGCATTGCACTAATTTTAAAACTAGATAAAGACATTATAAGAAAAGACAACTACGAACAAATATCTTACATGAACATAGGTGAAAAATTTAACCATTAGCAAATAAAATTCAGTAGTATATATAAAAAATGGGTTTATTCTAGGGATGCAAGATTGGTTTCACATTTGAGAATCCACTAACATAAATTATCACTTTACTAGAAAAAAACTTGGGGGGACTATATAATACTATCAGTAGTTGCATAAGAAGCATTGGGCTAAATTCAACAACTGTTTATGATCAAACCTCTCAGAAAATCAGAAACAGAAGGGAACATAACGTGATAAAAGTAATCTACACCTAATCTTTAACTAAAATCTCATTTAATGCTAAAAGATAAAATGCCTTTTTCCCTAAGATAGGAAACAAATCAGGTGTGACAACTCTCCTCCCTCTGTGTATCTAATATTGTAGTGGAAATCCCAGCCAGTGTAATAGGCAATAAGAAGTAACAAATGTCACACAGATTGGCAAGGCAGAAATGGAAACTCTTTATTTGCAGACATGATCATGTCTGAAGAAAATGCAATAAATCTCCAAAATGCCATTAGAATTTGTAATTGGATTTATCTAGATTTTAAGATACAAGGTAAATACATAAAATCAGTTGCATATGTATTTCCATTGATATATGTAATCTATATATAATCTATATACTAGCAATGAAATGTAACATTTATATGGAAATACAAAGGAAAGTTAAAAAAAAGAATTGACAAATAAGACCAGTATTAGAAGGTATTTTTTTTTTATTGCTTAAAGTATTACAACAAGTGATAGATAGGTTTCCATTTTTTTCCCTTGCCCTTCCCCCCCTCCTCCCCTAATTTCAAGACTTCCTTTACATTTTAAAACTTCCTCTTTAAAGTGATCAAGGTAGTGTTGGCCTAAGGAAGACCTATATTGATGGAACAGAACAGAGACTCCAGGATTTTTATGGTTTTGAGTCTAACATTTAAGTCTTAATAATCCATTTTGAGTTTATTTTTGTGTATAGTGTAAGAAGGTGGTATAGTTTCATTTTTTTGCATATGTTTATCCAATTTTCCCAGCACCACTTATTGAATAGACTGTCTTTATCCCATTGTATGTTTTTCCCTCCTTTGTCAAATAGTAATTCATATAAAGGCGTGGATTTATTTGTGGGTTCTCTATATATCGTTTTTATGCTAGTACCATGCTGTTTTGATTGCTCTGGCCTTGTAGTATAGTTTATTATCAGGTAGCATGATTCCTCCCACTTTGTTCTCCTTTCTCAAGATTGCTATGGCTTTTGTGGTTACATATAAATTTTTGAACTATTTGTTCTAGTCTGTGAAACATGCCATTGGTATCTTGATAGGAATTACATTGAATTTATAGATTGCTTTGGGTAGTATGAACATTTTAATTATGTTAATTTTTCCTATCCATGTACATGGTATATGTTTCCAATTGTTTGTGTCTTCTTCAGTGTCTTATAATTTTCTGAGTATAGGTCTTTTACATCCTTGGTTAAATTTATTCCTAATTATTTTTTTCTTCATGTAGTTATAAATGGGATTGTTTTCTTAGTTTCCCTTTCTGATAGTTCATTATTAATGTTAAAAATGCCACTGATTCTGGATGTTTATTTTGTATCCTGCTGTGGAAGCTCCTTTCATGCCAATCATTGTTTTAATAATAGAGAGCTGTGGACAGGGAATTTGGAGGGCTCCTCCACCTTAATTGCTCTAAAGGGTTAGTGCTAGTTATTAGATACTAGGGGCCCGGTGCACGAAATTCGTGCACGGGGGGAGGGTGGGGGTCTCTCAGCCCAGCCTGCCCCCTCTCACAGTCTGGAACCCCTCAGTGGATGTCCTATGATGGCCCCAGTCTGCCAGGCGCCTTCCGTGTGTGTGTGTATGTGTGTGTCGCCAATGGGGACCTGCCCCCAGCCGCATCTGAGGCTCGGAGCAGTCCTCCTGTGTGTGTCTACCTCTGGGGGCCTGCCCCCAGACACACTGTTGAGGCTTGGAGCAGGCACCCCCTCTATGTTGATCTCTCAGACTCTTGCCCTCCCCTGCATGTTGTTCTCTTTTTTGAGCTGTGGCCAGGGCTGGGTGCTGCCTGCCTCCCAAGCTTGCCTACTGCCCATCTTCCTCCAGCCACCAGGAAGCAGGGAAAACCCTGCCTCGTGGTCAGGCCAGCCTTTTCCTGCTCCCTGAT
>PVJC01041509.1:0-15329 GCA_004026665.1 Murina feae
AGGATGGGTCTCATAGAAAATGTTATTCCTATTTCTGTCCTACAAATGGGAAGAAAGAGAAGTAAAGACATTAGGCAGACAAGCCAACGTGCACACAGCTGTTTCATGACCTGGTTGAGAAAAATAAGTAACCTACAAGCAACACACTAGCAGCACCTCCTCACACCTCTTTTGGAATCTTGCTGTGCTAATTATCTTCCACTGTCTTAACATATTGAATATTTCCTTTTCTGCTTGAGACTTCTCAGAATTCTCACATATTCAAATGTTTTCTTAAAAAGAACTATCCTTGACCTTATACCCTTCCCCACCAGCTCTATTCTATCAATGTTTGTTCTTACTCTAGTGTTTGCTACTCCTACACTGTGCTCATCTTCCCCCACTCTATCCCTACTCACATACAGTCAATTTCTAATTCACTGGGTCCAGTCTCTGTCACAGCCCCTGTTACCCCAATGATCATTACCTAAAAGCCAAGAACATATTTATACTTTCTTTATGACTCTCAAGATGCTACTGTTGGGACAGCTGACTACATTAACCTTAAAACATTCTTGGTTTTCCATGAGCAGTCCTCCTTATGTGTTCTTTGGGAAAGTCTCTTTCAGGTTCTTCACAGAAACAACCTGCCCCTTCCCCTGCATTAAGTGTTGGTTTTCCACATCTGTTTTCATTCTTTCTGTCTTCTTGTTGCATTCATTTATCCTGTATTAGACTTCAGCAAACACAGATTTGTCCTTGAAATCTGGGAGACTCTTTGCAGTTTTTAATCTGCTGTTTGCACTTGGGCAATATTCACACACACACATGCAGACACACACAGACACACAGACACCATATACACAGAGGACCTCAAATACCATAGACTAGAATTAAATGCCAAACTATCTTCTTCTTCTGCATGTAGCTTTGTTTAATAGTATCATTATTTATACATTTACCTAATGTAAGAACCTCCCGCCCACCACTCATTTGTCCCATATACTGTTTATTATTCCATTGAAATATCTCCTGCATGCTCTCCTTCCTTCAAATCCCAATCTGAGCCACAATCCCTACTTCTCTGCAGACCTTTGTTGTATCTTGCCTAAATGATCATTACTTCCTAATGGTTTCCCTACCTACCACCTTACTTATTATAAGAACTAGGGACAAGTGCACAAAAATTGTGCACTGGGGGAGGGGTTTTTAGCCCAGCCTGCCCCCTCTCACATATTGGGAGCCCTCAGGGAGTGTCCTACTGATGGCTTAGTCCCGCTTCCTGCTTCCCTTGGGGAGCGGGCCTAAGTCACAGTCTGGCCTCCCTTTGTGGGAGGCTGCCAGGCTAATCAGGGGAAGCCACCAGCCCCATCAACCCACTGTTGCAGCCACTGCCAGTCACCACAGCCACCAAGGTGTTTTCATCAACACAGACTCCACTTTCTTCACCATGAAGAAATGACAGCTTTCTTTAGGCATTTCCAAGATGAGTCTTTCATAAGATATGACCTTCCTTCCTTCCTTCCTTCCTTCCTTCCTTCCTTCCTTCCTTCCTTCCTTCCTTCCTTCCTTCCTTCCTTCTTTCTTTCTTCTTTCTTTCTTTCTTTCTTTCTTTCTTTCTTTCTTTCTTTCTTTCTTTCTTTCTTCTTTCTTCCTTTTTCTTTCTTCTTTCTTTCTTTTTCCCCTCACCTGAGGATGTTTCCATTGATTTTTAGAGAATGTGGAAGAGAAGGGAAAAACAGAGGAGAGAAACAATAAAGTGAGAGGAGTATTTTGATTGGTTGCCTCTTGCATATGCCCTGACCTGGGCCCTGGCGAGGGAGGAGCCTGCAACCTAGGTACATGCCCTTGGTCAGAATTGAACCCAGACCCTGCAGTCAGCAGGCTGAGGCATTATGCACTGAGCCAAACCGGCTAGGGCAGGATATGACATTTCTTAGCCCTTCAGCGGCAGACCTTCATTTTTTTCTCCAGGAGTGTGGTGGAAAAACCCTAGATTGCCTTATTACCCAAGTTACTAAGAATATTACCAGTGGCATAGAGGGAGTCAATGATCAGTAAGAAAAGGTGTTTCCTCTGTAGTTCACTCTGATCACCAGCTCCACCCCTGCCCCTCCAATCCCAGCTCCACCCCTGTCCAGACTGCAGGCCTTGGCAGGGGACCCCCAGACCCTTGCGATCACTGGCTCTGCCCCTTCCCAGGCCTGCAGTCTCTGCCTGAAGCTGCAGGCCTTGGCAGAAGATCCACAAGCCCCTTAAATCACCAGCTTAATAGAGCCCCAACCTCTGCAATGACCTGCTCTGATCCTGCCCCACTGGCAGCTTCTGGCCAAGGCTACAGGCTAGGGCAGGAGACCCCCTAGACTCCTGTTTTTCTGGCTACACTGGTGCCCAGACCCTTGCAATCACTGACTCTGCGAACCCCAGGCCCCTGTGATCTCCAGCCTTAACGCTGCCCAGGCCTGAAGCTTCTGGTTCAGGCCTTATGCCTGGTTATGGCACCCTCATACACCTCCGATCACCAGCTCTTCCCCTGCCCCCTGATCACCAGCTCCACCCTTGCCCATGCCTGAGGCCTCTGGCAAAGGCCTCTGACCTGAGCAGGAGACTCCAAGCCCCCTCTGATCACCTGTTCCACCCCTCGGGCCCCCGGTCTCCTCCACCACTTGCCAAGCTAACAGGTCTGACCACTTCAGTGGCAGGGCTGAGCTGGACTGGGTGCTGCCATCTTGTGGCTATGGGGGTGGCCATCTTTATGACAGAGTGACACCTAATTTGCATATTACTCTTTTATTAGATGGGATAGTCTCTACCACAGAAAGAGAAATAAAAAAAAGTCATGTGCCCACATAAAACTTTCAATTCTAGGTTTTGGGTTCAGGTCATTCTGTCACCTCAGTAAAACCGAGCTTTTCATGATGTCAAATCTGAATATGTATTAAGTTTCCTTTGTCTGGAAACATCAGCTCCTTTCCCCTGAATTTCCTGCAGGGAGAATTAACCAGCTGTGTGCCTTGAAGACCACTCATGTAATGATAGCAGTGCACTAGCAGCACTTTAGTGCTATTGTTTGTGTCTCTGTCACCTTTCCTCAGTGCATGGTGCCTTTGATGGCTGGGGCTCTGCGTGTGTGCACATATTTCCCATTTTGCAGTGCAACTTTTCTCACACTGTAGGTTTAAAAAAAATTTTTTGGGTGGATGGATGGATGATCATGTATATCTATCCATATGTACAGACATATTATATTATCTGCATATATTTATTTATTTATCAACTTATACACTATTAGTTCATCTCATCTTGGCCTCTCCTATCTCTCAAATCAACCATCATACAGACACTACTTCTGTGAGGATCTGTGTAACTTCCAACAGTATCAACCTGCAAAGGCCTCTTCTCAGGGTTGGTTAAGACCCTCTTATCTCACACTGGTTGTGGGTATGCTGGGTTCCCATGCATGAGTAACCTGGAAGTGGGGTGAGGGCATCTTAGGTCCTCACAGGGAAATACCTTTGACCAGTGGGGATGGGTCCCATGGGTAAATGTATCATATTTCTGTATCAGGGATTCACCTCCTATACTTTATTTCGTGTTGGAGCAGAGCACCTGCAGTGGTGGGCACACCTTTAACTTATTCTTATATTGGTTCTTTCTCCATCACTTTCTATTATTACTTCTATTCCTGGGAATTAGATTCTCCATCAATAATTAGACCTATGCTATCATCACATGCTCTGATTTTGGGGGAACTTATGCTAAAGCAGTAATTAATGATCACAGCATGGAAAAACAGCTACAGATTTTATCACAATTTTTCAGAAAAACAATTCTGGTTTTATAAAAATATCTATACTAATAAAAGCATAATATATCAGTTAGACCTGACACCAGAATGATCATCTGCCAATCATTCTGGAAGTCCTTCTGGACTAAGCCACTGTGGAAGGAGCTGAGGCAGAGGCAGTTAGGGGTGATCAGGCATGCAGGTAAGATGGCTAGGGGTGATAAGGCAGGTAGGCAGGCCAGTGATTAGGAGCCAGTGGTTCCAGATTGTGATACGGTGCAGGCCTGGCTGAGAGACTCTCCCCCCAGTGCATGAATTTCATGCACCAGGTCTCTAGTGTATTATAAAATTATGGCAAATATTTAGCTTGATGAAATACATTTGTGTGTGGATAATAGCAAATTAGTCAGTATATAATTTGAATCTCACCTCTACTACTCATAATTATATCACACTAGGGGCCTGGTGCACAAAAATGTGTGCACTTGGGGGGGGGGTCCCTCAGCCTGGCCTGTGCTCTCTTGCAGTCTGGGACTCCTTGGGAGATGTCCACCTGCTGGCATGCCTGGCCACCCTGGGTGAGGAGCTGAGGGCCATTTTAAGGCTGCCCACAGTCCCTTCAGGGTTTGGGTCCCTACTGGGGTGCCTGACCAGCCTGGGTGAAGGGCTGAGGGTCGTTTTCAGGCTGCCCACAGCTCCCATTGACCCAATGTCCTAGCGAGGCTGGCTGGAATCAGGTTTCTGGGGTTTATTTATCTTCTATAATTGAAACGTTGTTACCTTAAGTGGAGATCTAGGCAGGGAATGAAGCCTGCTGTTTGCTTCAGCCCTGTGGCTTCTATAATTGAAACTATGTTGCCTTGAGCAGAGGTCCAGCCGGTCTAGGCAGACAGTTTACTCCTGGTGCAATGGAAGCCTCCTGTTTACTGTAGCTCCGTGGCTGTCAGCCACCATCTTGGCTGGGTTAATTTGCATACAGCTGCTCTGATTGGCTGGTGGGTGTGGTTTGGTTGGTGGCCATGGCTTAAGTGTCTTGGAGTGATGGTTAATTTTCATATTACTCTTTTATAGATTAGATGGTTAATTTCATAATCTCAATAAATCTAGTTTTATCATAAATGAGATATGGGTGATAATAACCCTTTCCCAAGGTTTCTGTGAGTTTAAAATGCATTAATGAATGAAAAATACACTCAGAATCTGAAATTCTGAACATGCGATTCATCCTTTACTACATAACAATGCATTTCTGAAAGGTGTACAATCATTACATGGAGAAAAGCAAGCTACTGTCATTCATTATAAGCATGACTTTCAGTTACAGTAAGCTAACATTAATCTAATGCATTTAAGAACACATCAATTTTTTATGTATCTTAAATGCATTAGACTAATGTTAATTTTCTGAAACTGAAAGCATTCTAGGAATATATCTTAAGAATAGAGAAACACCTATTATCATATATGAACCCCTATGTTCATAGCAGCATAATTTTCAAAAGCTAAGATTTGGGAACAGCTCAAGTACCCATCAGCAGATGAGCAGATACAAACACTGTGGTACATTTACTCAATGGAATATTATGCAGCTATAAAAAATAAAGAACTCTTACCATTTACAGTAGCATGGATGGACCTGAAGAGCATTATGATAAGTGCAATAGACCAGTCAAAGAAAGATTAAGTATCATGTGACCTTACATATATATCTAATCTAATGAACAAAATAAATTAACTGATGACTAAAATAGAACCAGAGATATAGAAGCATTGAACAGATTGACAAATTTAAGAAGAAAAGAAGGGGTGGAGAGTGGGAAGGGAGTGACTAACTGGGGAACTTATATACATACTAGTGTCCCAGTGCACAAATTTGTGCACATTGAGAAGGAATTAATTAGAAGAAATATTTTAAAATCACTATTCACCCTTTCTCTATAATAGAAGTGTCAGAGACTAAAGAAAATTAGAAAAGTGTATATAAGAGTAATATATAAACTTATTAATAAGTAATAACATGATATAACATCAACAAACACATGATATAAAAATAACATTGACACATACAATGACTGATAAAGTGATTAAACTTATTCTAATATCTCCCTGTATGCCACATTAAGAGTGAAAACACTTTCAGAGTGCTTGACTGATTTTGCTTGTGATGAAGTAGTTACAACTTTAACTTTAATGTCACATGCTCTTTGAACTCGAGAGAAAGCAAGATATAACTGACCATGTGTGAAAATGTGTTCAGGCAGGAATATGCCTACTATGTCTAGAGTTTGTCCTCGTGATTTTTAATAGTTATCACAAATGTTGGCATCATGGGAAACTGTCTTTGAATCAATTTAAATGGGAGGGCAGTGTCAGATGGGGCAAATAAATTCTTGGAATCACAACAACATTTGGACAAATTACAAAGACGTCATTTACTATTAAGATTTCCCAATAGCATGATGATTACACTTAGTTTCAATTTTAATTTATGACACGGCATTTCTGAAGGAATAATACTATTAAGAAATTTGGTGGGAAAAATTTCCTTTTTGGCATCATCCCCAAGGGGGATGTCAACTTGCCAGTGGGGAGCAGGCCTAAGCTGTAGTCAGACATCCTTAGTGCTGCTGAGGAGACAGGAGAATCTCCTACCACCACTGCTGTGTTGGCAGCTGGCAGCCTGGCTTGTGGTTGAGCAGAGCTCCCTCTGTGGGAGCACACTGACCACCAGAGGGCAGCTTCTGCATTGAGGATCTGCTCCCTAGTGGTCAGTCTGTGTAATAGTGACCAGTCATTCCCAGTCATTCTGCTGTGAGGGTCAATTTGCATTTTACCCTTTTATTATATAGGATAGAGGCCTGGTGCATGGGTGGGGCCAGCTGGTTTACCCTGAAGGGTGTTTCAGATCAGGGTGTTGGGTCCCGCTGAGGTTCCTGGCCAATCTGGGTGAGGGGCTGAGGGCTGTTTGCAGACTTGCCAAGGCCCCCAGAGACCCAAGCTCCCAGCAAGGCTGGCTGGAAGCAGGTATCTGGGATTTATTTATCTTCTATAATTGAAACTTTGTTGCCTTGAGCAGAGGCCACAGCTGGCAAGGGCAGGCAGGAAGCTTGGCTTTCTACATCGCCAGGGCAACCAAGCTTCCTGCTTGCTCCAGCTCCATGGCTGCCGGCCGTCATCTTGGTTGGGTTAATTTGCATATAGTCTCTCTGATTGCCTAGTGGGCATGGCTTGGGGTGTAGCAGAGTGACATTAATTTGCATGTTTCTCTTTTATTAGATTCAATATGCATAACCCAAAGAAACAGACAATAGAATCTTAAAGGCCTGAGAGGGTCAGGTATGGGGTGGAGGGGGTCAATGGCGAAATAAAATACAAACAAATGAAGGAGACATTTGTAATACTTTCAACAATAAAGATACATTTTTAAAAAATAACACATATAAAATTTCAATATTTCTATTATTACATTTTTCTTTGTCTTTGTATTTCTCTCTTTAACAGCTTAAATTTACTGATTTTGATCTCATAGAAGCTAAGGAGTTGTTTGATCAACTTAAAATATATTGTTTTGTTTTTTTTTACTTTCAATTGTACTGGCTTAATAGACAAAATTCTCATCCTTTATATCAGCATTTTTAGGTCTCCATTTTTTCCTATTTTGTTAAGTTATAAGGTAGAATGCAAAATTATTTACAAAACAGTCCTGAGCTAACACATGAAAATAACCATCAAATCATCCAATGGACAGCAGAGTACTAATCTGGAATGACATGAAATGTTGTTTCAATAACTAATGTACAACAATTTGAATTGAGCATATGCAAGGAATTTGATAGTTTTCCATTTAAAATGTATGAGACTGTAAGTTAAGTGCACTTCAATCCAGACCCACATATATTTGCTCTAAAATAATGTAGCTCCTTTATCTTTATAATAATAGTAATTCTAATTCAATTTTATAGCAATTCCACTTACGTAAAGTGTTCCGCTTCTACTATTAAACTGAGCTGCTTTTTGGGTAAAAAGCATCAGATTGATACAGAAAGAGTAATTGTTTTTCTGTGTTGTGTTTTTGAGCTAAGTTATTGCTTAATAATTAATATCTTTGATAATACTACTTCTGACTTAATTATTTGCCACATTTACTTAGGAATAGCCACTTTGATCCTCAAAATAATATGCTTTATTAGTTCTTAATCTATTTGAAGCCCTTTACTATCACAGAGTGTTTGGCTCCCAGAGGTTGATGTTTATAGCATATGTGAATCCTGTCCTCAGGATTACTGTGAAGAAAATCCCAGACATCATATTATTTGACCCATATATATTTAACTATGTATTTCTCATACATAGAGGTTCTGTTTGCAAACAAAACTACCATAGTATTATCATACTAAAATAAAATAAAAAATAAGTCCTCTGTATCATTAAATATTTACTATTAACTATGTGTCTTTACATATAGACCTAACTAACACCCTCATTTACAGTTATCTACATCTATAAAAGAGTAATATGCAAATTGGTGTCACTCCATGACACCCACCAGCCAATCAGAGTGATATGCAAATTAACCCAACAAAGATGGAAGTTAATTTGCATACACAGGCACGAGTGAAGACTAAAGACAGCATAGAAGGAAGCCAAGTGCTGCCAAAGGAACCAAGCAGCAGAGAAGGGAACGGAGCCCAGGCAGTGGAGATGATGAAGAAGGGAGGAAGCTGAGGTGGGCTTCGCTCCCTTCTCTGCTTTGCTCTGGCTCAGGAAGCCCTATTCTGGCTCAGGAAGGCCTCTAGTCATATTATAGTCATATTATAGTCCTATAGGTTGGAATTCTGTCACAAGGTGACTGTATTCTCTGCTCAGGGTCTTAACAAGCCAAAAATCAAAGTTTGGCAGATGCACATTATTTTCAGAAGGTTCTAAAGAAGCCATTCATGAACTCATTTTCTTTGTGGATGGAATCCAAATGTTTGTGGTTGTAAGACTGAGGTTTTCATTTTCTTGATACATGGCTCCCTTCATCTTGAAGGTACCAATGGCCAGTTGAGTCATTCTCATGCTTCTGATCTCTCAATTTGACACTTGAATGTCTTCTCTGCTTTTAAAGGCTTATATTAGTCAAAGTAAGCTCACTCAAATAATTCAGGAAAATCATCCTATGTTAAAGCCAACTGATTAGCATTTTTACTTATATTTTCAAAGTTTCTTTAGACAAAAGGTATGGTATTTTGTCACAAGAATTGAAGTATAAGATACTCTTCAGAATCAGAATTCTCCATACCACATACAACTTAACAAACATAGCAAAACAATATACACTCTAAAAATTTATGATTGTATTTGAATGATAGTAGTATTGGTGATTTTTTCTGTTTATTAATTTTGTATTTCAGTCATGTGAATATGATATTTTTATGTTATTTTTTAATAATTTAAAAGAAACCCTATGTGTTTTCTATAGTTAGCAAATGAATATTCTCCATTTTTTGACAATTGTTTATGGATACAACTTTTGCTGACTTTTTAGTTTGGATCTAAACACATGTTCCCTGAATGTTTTTTGTACCTCCATCTCCAGGCACCTAGTACTAGATGAGGCCACCCTTTTTTTGAAACTCACATGAATAGTTGAGTTTCTTTGTTTGTTTGTTTTTATCACCAAACCAGCATTGCAAGGAATGTTTAAGGGTCTGCTTTAAGAAGAATAAATAGAAAGTAAGAGGAATACAGGCACAAAAAATAAAAATGGCAATAAATAGTACCTGTCAAAAATAACCTTTAATGTAAATGGAGTAAATGCTTCAATCAAAATACACAAGGTAGCTGAATGAATAAGAAAACATGACCCATATATAAACTGTCAATAAGAGACTCACCTGAGAACAAAAGACTGACATAAACTAAAAATGAAGGTATAGAAAAAAATATCCATGCAAACAAAAAAAAAATAAATAAATAAAGCTCGGGTAGCCATACTTATATCTGACAAAATTGACTTCAAAACAAAAGCCATAATAAGAGACAAAGAGTGTCACTACATGATAATAAAAGGGATTGATCTAATATATATGCACCCAAAATTGGAGCAGCTAAACATATACAAAAGATTATTGGAGGACTTTCAAAGAGAGATCAGTTACAACACAATCATAATAAAGTAATTTAATAACACACTGCCATCACTGGATAGATCTGGCAGACACCTCCCCCCCAAAAAAAATCAACAAGGAGCTGTGGCCAGTTTGGCTCGGTGGATAGAGCGTCGGCCTGTGGACTGAAGGGTCCCAGGTTTGATTCCGGTCAAGGGCATGTGCCTTGGTTACGGGCACATCCCCAGTGGGGGGTGTGCAGGAGGCACCTGACCGATGTTTCTTTCTCATTGATGTTTCTGACTCTCTGTCCCTCTCCCTTCCTCTCTGTGGAAAATCAATAAAATATATTTTTAAAAAATCAACAAGGAAACAGCGACCATAAACAAAACATGATATCAGATAGATTTAATTGATAGTGACATAAGATTTAATCCAAAGCTGAAGAATATACATTCTTTTCAAGTGCACATGGAATATTCTCAAAGATAAACTACATCTTAAGACACATTAAAAAGGTTGAAAGCACATTACGTGTCTTCTTGGATCACAATGGCATGAAACTAGAAATTAATTAGAATAAAAAAACAAAGCATTAAGAGATATGGAGGCTAAATAGTATATTATTAAACAATGAGTTGATTAGCAATTATATTAAGGAAGAAATAATAAAAAAATTCCTAGAAACCAATGAAAATGAACAGATAGCTACTCAAGACCTGTGTGACATAGAGAAAACAGTCTTGAGAGGGGAATTCATGGAATAACAAGCCTACCTAAATAAACAAGAAAAATATCACATTTATGATCTAACCCCATAACTAAGAGAACTAGGTAAAATACAACAAGAAAAGCCAGAGTAAGTAGGAAGAAGGAAATTATAAAGAATAGAATAGAAATAAATGACATAAAAATTAAAATGAATATTAAATATTAATGAATCAAGTATTTATTCTTTGAAAAGATAAATAAGATTGATGAACCTTTAGGCAGACTCACCAAGAAACAAAGAGAGAGGAGCCAAATAAATATAATCAGAAATGAAAAAGGTCAAGTAACAACTGACAGCACAAAAATACAAAGGACTGTAAAAAAAAATACTATGAAGAATTATACAGCAAAATTTGGACAACTTGGGTGAAAGTGAAAAATTTCTATAAACATAAAATCATCCAAAAGTCAATCAGGAAGAATCAGAAAATCTGAATAAATCAATAACAACTAATCAAATTGAAACAGTAATCAAGAAACTCTCAACAAACAAAAAGCCTAGTCTGGATGGTATAAAGAGTAGTTTTACCAAACTTTCTAAGAACAACTAACACCTGTCCTTGAAGTATTCCAAAAAATTCAAGAGGAAGGAATACCTTCAAGCTCATTTTATGAGGTCAGCATTATCCTAATTCCAAAACCTGATAAAAACTTTGCAAAGAAGAAAAACTATAGGCCAATATCCCTGGTGAACGTGGATGTTGAAATTCTCAAGAAAATGTTAGCAAATCAGATTCAGCAATATATTAAAAGGATCATATGCCATGACCAAGTGGGATTTATCCCAGAGATGCAAGGTTGGCTCAATATTCACAAATCAATAAATGTGGTATATCACATAAATAAAGTATAAAAATCATATGACTGTATCAATATATGCAGAAAAAATATTTGACAAAATCTAGCACCCAGTTTTCATAAAAACTCTCAGATAAGTGGGAATAGAGATATTATATCTCAACACAATAAAAACCATATATAAAAAACCTACAGCCAATGTAATAATCAATAGGCAAAAACTAAAAGTGTTTCCCTTAAAAACAGGTATAAGATAAGGTTGCCAACTTTCTCCACTCTTACTCAACATAGTGTTAGAATTCCTAGACACTTTGATCTGAGAAGAATAATAAATTAGTCATCCAAATTGGAAAGGAGAAAGTAAATTAATCATTCCAAGGTGACATGATCCACCAAAAAACTACTAGATTTAATAAATGAATTTGGCAAAGTAGCAGAATATAAAATTAATATTCAGAAATTGGTGACATTTCTATACAACAATAATGAACTCTCAGAAAGAGAAACCAAAAAACAACTCAATTTATCAAAAATAATGTTACTAAGAATAAACTTAACCTAGGAGGTAAGAGACCTACACTCAGAAAACTATAGGTCACTAACAAATGAAATAGAGGAAGATACAAACAAGTGGAGACATATACTGTGTTCATGGATTGGAAGAATTAACATCATTAAGATATCATGATACTCAAAGTAATATATAGATTCAACACAATCGTTATTGAAATACCTAGAAAAAATATTCCAAAAATTTATATGGAACGAAAAAAGACTGAATAGCCACAGCAATCATGAGAAAGAACAAAGTTGGAGGGATCATATTACTGGATTTCAAACTATACCACAAACCATTGCAAATGAAACAGCCTGGGACTGGTCAAGAACAGGCATATAGATCAATTGGACAGAACAGAGAGCTTAGAAATCAATCCATGCCTTTATGGCAAATTAATATTTGACAAAGGAAGCAAGAGCATAAAATGGAATAAAAACAGTCTTTTCAATAAATGGTGCTGGGAAAATTGGACAGCAACATACAAAAAAATGTAACTAGACTATCAATTTACAGCTTACACAAGAATAAATTCAAACTGGATAAAAGCCTTAAATGGAAGTCACAAAACCATAGAAATCCTAGAAGAAAACATAGACAGTAAAATATCTGACATCTCTTACAGCAATATTTTTGCCAATATGCATCCATAAGAAGGGAAAACACAGGAAAAAATAAACAAATGGGACTATCTAAGACTAAAAAGCTTCTGCACAGCAAAAGAAACCATCAATAAAACAAAAAGGGAACCCACCATATGGGAGAACATATTTGCCAATTATTCATCAGATAAAGGGTTAATTGCCAAAATATATAAATAACATGTACAAATCAACACTATGAAGACAAACAATCCTATAAAAATGGGCAAAGGGCCTGAATAGATACTTCTCCAAAGAGGACATACAGAAGGGAAAAACATTTATAAAAAAATGCTCAATGTCACTAGTCATCAGAGAGATGCAAAATACAACTACAATGAGGTATCATCTCATATCTATCAGAATGCAACTATCAGTAAATCAACAAACAAAATGCTGGCAAGGATTTGGAGAAAAGGGTACCCCTAGTTCACTGTTGGTGGGAATGCAGATTGGTGCAGCCACTGTGGAAAACAGGATGAAGTTCCCTAAAAAAAATTAAAATGTAACTGCCTCTTAACCCAGCAATCCCACTTCTGGGTATATAACCAAAGAATCCTGAAACACCAATCAGAAGGAATATATTCACCCCAATATTCATAGAAGCACTATTTACAGTAGTAAAGATTTGGAAAGAGTCCAAGTGCCTATTACTATATTAGTAGACACAAAAGCTGTGATGTATTTACACAATGGAATATTAAACAACTATAAAAAAGAAGGAACTCTTATCCTTTGAAACACCGTTGCTGGACCTGGAAAGTATTATGCTAAATGAAATAAGCCAGTCAGAGAAAGACAAATATCATATGATCTCACTTACATGTGAAATATAAAGAATAAACTAAACTTATGGGGAAAAAAAGGAGCAGAGGCATGCAGACATAGAACAGGTTACCAGCACTCAAAGAAGAGGAGGGTGGGGAGGGTGGGAAGAGATCAGCTAAAGAATATATGCTTAAGCCATGGACACAAGGAGGCAAAGAGGGGAGGGAAATGAGGGACATCTGTAATAGAATTAACAATAACAAACAGCTTTGCTGACCTAAAAAATGAAGAAATGGAAGTTAAAGAATATTGTGTATTGTCCTAGCTGGTTTGGCTCAGTGGATACAGTGTCAGCCTGTGGACTGAAGATTCCCACATTCAATTCTGGTCAGGGCATATGTCTGGGTTGTGGGCTTGATTCCCAGTGTGGGGTGTGCAGGAGGCAGCCAATCTGTGATTCTCTCTCATCATTGATGGTTCTGTTTCTCTTTCCCTCTCCCTTCCTCTCTGAAATAAATAAAAATAATTTCTAAGACAAACAAAAAAAGAATATTGTGTATTATATGATGCTATCTATCTACTCTATAAAAGCGAAATATTATAATTAACTGTTTCTCCGAGACAGGGTAAGCCACGTCCACCAGCCAATCAGAGCGGCTGTATGCAAATTAGCCCAGCCAACATGGCGGCCGCCACTCACGGACCTGAGTAAACAGCCCTTTCCATTGCGGCAGGAGCGAAAGTGAAGCTGCACCTGCTCAGCTCAGCTCCGATTAAACTGCCTCTAGCAAATCACAGCTTTGAAACAATGTAACAATCATAGAATCCTCCGGAGCTGAAGGAAAGAGCAGCTCCGGCCTAACCAGTAAAAGTAACAATTGTTTCATTATAGACGCTGCGAGGTGAAGCAAAGAGGAGGCTTCAGTTAGTTAGAAGGCCGCCTTAAAGGAACAGTGTATCAATTATAGAAGATAACCCCAAGCCTTCAAGGAACAGTGTATCAATTATAGAAGATAACCCCAGGCCTTCAAGGAACAGCATCAATTATAGGAGAGAAACCGCAGAACCTGCGTCCAGCTGGCCTTGCTGGGACGTTGGGTCAATGGGAGCTGTGGGCAGCCTTAAAGCCCCTCACCCAGGCTGGTCAGGCACGCCAGCAGGTGGACATCCCCTGAGGGCTTCCAGACTGCGAGAGGGCACAGGCCAGGCTGAGGGACCTCCCGAGTGCACAGAGCATCTGCAGGGCGGGACAGCGCAGGACCCAGGACCCATGAGTGGGAAAGAGGCGGCAGGGTTGGAGGGCACTGGGAAGCGGGTAAGAGGCGGCGGGGGGGGTCTCGGCCTGCTTGGTGGCTGCCCAGGCCCTTTGAGGGGCATTGTGGAGCGGGAAAGCAAGGCTGCAGGGGCCGGGGTCCTGCTTGGCAGCTCCCCAGACCCCTTGGCGGCACCGGGAAGTGGGAAAGGAAGGCAGCAGGGGACGGGTGAGTGGGAAAGAGTTGGCGGCCTGCTTGGCGCCTTCCAAGGTCCCTTCTGGGGATCAGGGAGCAGGAAAAGGCTGGCCTGACCACAAGGCGGGGTTTTCCCTGCTTTCTGGTGGCTGGAGGAAGATGGGCAGTAGGCAAGCTTGGGAGGCAGGCCACACCCAGCCCTGGCCATGCTCAAAAAAGCGAACAACATGCAGGGGAGGGCAAGAGTCTGAGAGATCATCATAGAGGGGGTGCCTGCTTCAAGCCTCCACGGTGTGCCTGGGGGCAGGCCCCCAGCAGGTAGACACACACAGGAGGACTGCTCCGAGCCTCAGATGCGGCTGGGGGCAGGTCCCCAGTGGTGACACACACACACACACACACACACACACACACACAAAAGGCGCCTGGCAGACTGGGGCCATCATAGGACATCCACTGAGGGGTCCCAGACTGTCAGAGGGCACAGGC
>PVJC01041510.1:0-15331 GCA_004026665.1 Murina feae
AAAAGGAAAGTTCTAGGAGGTGGGCTCTGGAGAGGACAGCTCCTGGACCCTGCCAACCCCAAACCATGAAGTGGATTTAGCTGGAAGAAGCCAGAGTCGGGATTGTTGACCCAGGGCCAGGACCTGGGTCTGGGCTCGATATGGCTGGTGCTGTTGACAAGAGGCTTAGGAAAGAACTGCCTGATGGAAATAACGTGTGCTGCTTAATGTCAGTTCTTAAAATTGGCTACTGATTAAGTTCTTAAATAATTAGCAAATTCCAGTTTTTTAATTAATAAAATTTATTTTGAGAGCACTTTTAGGTTCACAACGACATTGAGTGGAAAGTACAGAGGGTTCCCATATACCTCCTGTCTTTATACCTACATGCCCTCCTCCACTATCAACATCCTAGCAAATTCTAATTTTTTAATAATATTTCTTGTGCGTGAAATTAATTTGTTGGGAGGTGGGATTTGTAGTAGGACTGAATTTTGCATCAGGCTTGGCATCAAGCAAAAGTAGAATCTATATATGGGCATAATTAAATATGGTTTTACTTATAATGATGTCTGATTATATATACACGTGAAGTACATGAATTCAAATGTCTGTTCTGTCAGGAAAAAAAATAGAGTTAGAAAGAGAAAAGGAAGGAGATGATGATGTCAATGTTAGACAATTCTATCCCCTATTTCATCCAATAAAGTTGTGTCCAAGAGTGAACATGAGAAAGGGGAGGCGAACTGCTTGTTTTCTCTAATGATATGAGCAGTTTCTCCATGCTGCCTGTATTAAAAGTTAATATTTTTTCATATGACATGAAACTCTACTTATATATTTTTAAACTGTTTTTTATCCAATATTTTGGATCATTAACATCAGCGTTCTGTTTAATCTGTTGCTCCACTAAAGGCACGGTGTCAACATTGTAGGACAAACTGTCTTTGCTGAACATTGACAAGCACTACTATGTGTATCTGTCTCCATTATGGTGAGATTTTTACAATAGTAGATTTTTTAAGTCTTATGTTATCTAGGTGAAAAATCACTTGCAAATCATGTCATGTCCAAATAATTTTCTCCTTTCTAATTTTGGTCTCCTTTATAAAATTTATACCTCACTTTCTCTTTCTTAATACATAGATTAGAAATCTCCAAACTGGTTTGAATAATGAAGGCAAGCATTCTATTCTTTTTTCTAATTTTGTTAATGTGGATATCTTTCATCATGTTAGGAATCCATTTTCCTAGTACTGGTTCATAGAGTTTTTTAAAAAAGAGAAATAGATTCTGAATATTATGAAGTATCTTTTTAATTTTGATTAACATAATCATATACTTTTATGTTTTGACTCAATTTATAAATTATGTGCATTTTTCTTAATATTTAATCATGCTTGCATTCTGGAGTAAAGTCAACTTGGTAATGGTGCATTATTATTATGTACTTTTAGATTTAAATTGCTTATATTTTATTTATGAGTTTAAATCTATATTCATAAGTGAGATCAGTCTGTGTTTTTTTCCTAGCCTCATCAGATTTTGGATTATTAACTAATGATTTTTAGCTCATCTTTTCTTTTTTGTTTTGAACCTGTGATTTTGACATCTAAAAAATTCCTCTAAATTCTGTCACATATATATTTTTAAAGTATACTTTTCATAAAGTTGAACATAGACATATCCATAATTCAGCAAATCTATGAGGCAGAAACTCTATTTTAACTCTAAGCCTATTGCAAACCAGGTTGGTATAGTCCCATAATAATAGAGATGTATTAAGAGACACAAAGATGTTCATGGTGATATTGTTTATAACAACAAAATATTGAAAACCACTAGGAGTTAGTAGAAAAATAAAAAATAAATACGTTGTATATACAATATTACACATCATCATGAATTAGTCTTGAAAACAAAATATTGTATAAAAACATTAAAAAATATATAAAGTATAACTTCATGTAAAAGCTCAAAACTGGCAAAACTAAACACTATATTGTTTGGGGATATATTCATATGTATGTTTAAGGTAATTACAAACAAAAGAAAAGAAATGATTAATACAAAATTCCAGATAGTAGCGATGAGGGGTGGAGGCTATGACAGGGCACAGACACTCCTGAGGACTTCAAAGTTACCAGTAACTTTTCTTCCATAAATTAGGTTATGGATGAGTGGGTATTTATTTTATTGTTGTTGATTTTACTCTCTTGTTTAGCTTACTATGCTAATTTCCTAAGAGTGCTGTAACAGTTTGTCACAGAGTAGGTGTCTTAAAACAACAGACATTTATTCTCGTAGCTGTGGCAGCTAAATCAAGGTGTCAGCAGGGCACCTTGGTCCTCCAAGACTCTAAGGGAGAACCCTTCCTGGCCTCTTCCTTGCTCCTAGTGGCTCCTGATGATCCTTGGCTTGTAGCTGCATCACTTCTGTCTCTGCCTCCGTCTTCTCAGAGCCTTCTCTGTGTGCCTGTCCTTGCCAGGACCCAGTCGCTGGCTTTAGGGCCCACTCTCAGCCAGCATAACCTCATCTTAGGTTAATCAACAACATCTGCAAAGACTCTATCCACAAAAAGGTCACAGTCTGTGGTTCTGGGTTTTGTGAGTTTTGAAGAGACGTTATTCAACCCACTACACTGTGTATTTCACTTTCTAAAGCAAATAAAACATTTTTTAAAAAGAGGTTTGTTTAGGGCTACAAGTTTAGGGAATAACTTTTCCTCTTGATTTGAGTGTGTCTCCTCATTCTTTTAGAAAATAAATGTAATGGATTTGAGCTCTTAAAGAAAAGCGTGTTTGCTCAGTGGATAGCGCATCGGCCTGAGGACTGAAGGGTTCCAGGTTTGATTCCAGTCAAGGGCATGTACCTTGGTTGCGGGCACATCCCCAGTGGGAGGTGTGCAGGGGGCGACTGGTCGATGTTTCTCTCTCATCGATGTTTCTAACTCTCTATCCCTCTCCCGTCCTCTCTGTAAAAAAATCAATGAAATATATTTTTTAAAAAAGAGCATGTTTTCCCTCCGCAGCCTGAGTGTACCGCTTCCTTTTTCTCTGTCCCACATTGTTTTGCAGGCGCCGTGTTGCTTTTTTCTGTTCACTTGCACAGCAAAGCAGCAGAGAGCTAGTCAGGGCTTGCTCACCTGGCTTGGGTGTGAGTGGCTTGGATCCCTCTCACTACCTGCCAGGTCTAGGGGTGATGGATGAGCACCTGGGCACTATGCTGAGCTCACTGATGGGGTGGCCCCATTTGGACAGTGCAGGGAGCTGCTCTCACTGTAAGAACCGTTGAATAGCTGGGCACAATCATGGTGCCTGTCCCTGTGAAACAATCTGTCATTCTTTCTGTGCTAAAAAGTGTAAGTAAAAATGGCAGTCTTTGCAGGACACGTTGTCCATTCCTGACGCTGGTCCTCTCTCCTACGAATCTCAGATCTTGGACGTGATCACTTACTGCCTTGTCTACTTCAGCTTCTAACCATGTCCAGGCAGTTACAATCTGAGTGGTGCAGGAAGTGAACTGACGACGCAGTTGGGGAAGGGCTACCTGATATGAAATGAGATAGTCTTATCTTTTTCATTTTGTTTATTAAGTTAAATTTTTAAAAGTTACATAAATATTTGCTTTGATTGTTTGAAAAGTTATCAGCCTCCGTTTCTAGTAGGCTTCATGCTTAAATTTAGAACAAAATAGTAATTCTAAAACTGCTGAAATATATTTTTTGCAGTTGTAAGGATGAAGAAGTATCCTTTTGCATTTTTGTCTTTATTTGTCTGGTTTAAGTCTTTTGCCTTTTTTTATATTCAAAAAACACACTTGCTTTTTAAAGCTGTTGAATTAAAAATATTAAATCTAGGTTGTTGTCTAGTAGTAGTTTCATGAATATATCACAATTTATCCATTCTACTCTTAAAATTTCTTGTGATAAAATATACATGAAATTTATAATTTTAACCATTTTTAAGTGTACAGTTCAGTTGCATTAGTACATTTACATTGTTGTGCAGCCATTGTTGCCATTCATCTCTGGAAATTTTTTTGTCATCCTAATCTGAAGCTCTATATCCATTAGAAATAACGCCCCATTTCCTCCCCATCTCCTCAGCCCGTGGCAACCACCATTCTATTTTCTGCCTGTATGAGTTTGTCTACTCTAGTTACCTTATTTAAATTAATTATATAATATTTGCTCTGTTGTGTGTGGCTTAGCATAATGTCTTCATTGGTCATCTGTGTGTAGTATGTGTCAGAATTTCCTTCATTTTTAAGGCTACATAATATTCCTTTGTATGGTTATACCACATTTTATTTACCCATACATCTGTCCATGGACACTTGACTTGGCTTCACCTTTTGGCTATTGCGAATAATGCTGGTGGGAACATGGGTGTATAAATATTCATTCAAATCTCTGCTTTCCATTCTTTTGAGTAGATACTCAGAAGTGGAATTGCTGGACTATGTTTAATTTTTTGAGAACTCACCATACCACTTTTCACAGTGGATGTACCATTTTGCATTTCTACCCCGCCTTTCTACTCTAGATGGATATCCGGGTTATTTCCAGTTTTGGTTGTTATCAGTAATACCAAACCAATTCTTATACAATGTCTGTCGGTTCACTTATATGTACACATTTCCATCAAGTATATGCCAGGAATGAAATGGCTGGGCCGGAGTGTATGCATATATTCATCTCTAACAGAGCATGCCAGAGTTTCCCAAAGAACCAGTGCCGAGTGAGATTTCTGTCCGTGTTGTGAGAGTGCCAGTTGTTCCCATTCCTATCAACTTAGCATTGACAGTTGTTAAAAATTGTAGCCATTCTGGTGGCTATTTAGCGTATGTTGTTGTGACTAATGATAAAGAGTGTTTTCCATATGCTGATTGATCATGTGGATAGCCTTTTTATAAAATGTCTGGTTTAAGTCTTTTTCCTTTTTTTTTTGAAAAAGGAAATTGGATAGTCATTCTTTTTTATTGATTTGAAAGAATTTTTATATATTTTGGATACAAGTTATTTTGTTAAATGTATGGTTTAGAAAGATCTTTTCCCACTCTGAGGCTTGTCTTTTATTTATTTATTTCTTTTTTTATCCTCGTCTGAAGATATGTTTATTGATTTTAGAGAGGAGAGAGAGAAGAGAGAGAGAGAGGGAGGGAGAAACATTGACGTGTGAGAGAAACATCCATCAATCAATTACCTCCCACAATCTAGGTATGTGCCATGATTGGGAATTGATCCCACAACCTTTTGGTCTATGGGAGGATGTTCAACGAACTGAGCCATCTGGCCAGGGCAGGTAGCCTTTTCACTTAGGTCCTATAACTTAAAAAACAACAATACATTCTTGTTCCTATATATTATACTAGGGGCCCGGTGCACAAAAATTTGTGCACTCGGGGGGGTCCCTCAGCCTGACCTGTGCTCTCTCACAGTCTGGGACCCCTCGGGGGATGTCCACCTGCTGTTGTGCCTGGCCAACCCCTGAGTGAGGGGCTGAGGGTTGTTTCCAGGCTTCCCACAGCTCCCATTGACCCAAGGTCCCAGCGAGGCTGGCTGGAATCAGGTTTCGGGGGTTTATTATCTTCTATGATTGAAACTTGTTACCTTGAGCCAAGGCTTAGGCAGGCAACAGAAGCCTCCTGTTTGCTTCAGCTCTGTGGTTTCTATAATTGAAACATTGTTGCTTGAGCAGAGGCCCGCCAGCCTAGTCAGGCAGTTGCAATGGAAGCCTCCTGCTTGTTCTAGCTCCGTGGCTGCCGGCTGCCATCTTGGCTGGATTAATTTGCATACAGTCACTCTGATTGGCTGGTGGGCGTGGCTTGGCTGGTGGGCGTGGCCTGGCTGGTGGGCGTGGCCTGGCTGTCTCGGGTGATGGTCAATTTGCATATTACTCTTTTATTAGATTAGTCTTATTATGTTTTCACTTATATTTCTAATTGGTTATTCTTAATATGAATATAAGATGTTTTATGTATTTATGTGTAGTTAGCCCCATTATCAAATTAATTCTGTGTTCTACTAAATCTTAGTTTTCCAGAAATTCAACAATATCATCAATAAGGAAAGATTTATCTTTCTTTATGTTCTATACATTTTTCCTTAGTGCATTAGTTAAAATGTTCTAAACATGATTGAAAGTAGCATTCATAGTAGATATTCCTATTTTGGTCCTGACTTGAATGGAAATTACTTCAGTAATTCATTGTTTACTATTTGCTGTGGTCTTTTCCATGTTCAAATAATGTCCTTCTATTTTACATTATCTATAATTGTATCTCCAGAGTGATGGAGAAAGTAAAGTGTTAATTGTAATTTGAAGGGTCTAGTATCAAATGAGAGCCAATGAGAGCCAATTATTTGATGCCTCTAATTCTACTCAAATAAACTTCCTTTAAGACTGTTCTCAATTATTGTTTTGACTTTTCTTTATCACATTTAATTCTTATTTTCTCACATATATTTGCAAACCAATATTTACCTTTTTATGTGTGACACAGGCTGATGTTTTCTCTTTTATTTTTCATTTAAAATACTTTGGTTGAGAACTGCTTAATTGATTTTGTGATCTGTTAATGGTTTGCAATCCATAGTTGGAAGCATTTCTTTTTAAGTTATTAGGTGTCTTTATTTCTAGGCCTAGGACTGGGTTATAATTCAATGAAACATAGGGAATAATGGAGGACATCTGTTAGTACTTCAGAATACTATCCTGCTGCATCATCTAAAATAAAGAGAGTTAAGAAGTTTTAAAAAATGAATTCCATGGAATTACTAGGCTTAATCACACTTTGTGGCTTGGTTTATTAAGATAATTGAGACATTTTTACTGAACTGATGACTATTTAAAAATCATGATTTTTCTATGGCAGTGTGAAAAATACTTCCTGATTAAGTAAGAAAAAATAGTAAATAGTAGCTATATTAGTCACTATTGATGTGATAACATTGAATAATAACTCCAGAATCTCAATGGCATACAACAATTTCCTCATCCACTCATCTGCAAGTTAGTTGGAATGGTTCTGCCTTAGGATAAGAGTTGGGTTCAAGTATGTTCCAGGTGTTCAACATCACCAATAGCAGCTGCAAAGGGCTTGCTTTTCTCATGACAGAAGGACAAGGGGGAATGCAAACCCATAAGAAGTGGTTAGAAGCTTCTGCTCTAAAATGGCATAGTTTCTTCTGTCTACGTTCCATTGGCCAACACAAGTCACATGACTGAACACAACATAAATGGAATGGGGAGGTAAACTGTGAGGACTTTGGCAAGGATGAGGGAGGAAGAAATAATTCTTGGCTAGTAATATATTCTTCTACAAGAGCTAGTGGTTCCAGAATCCCATCTCTATCTTATTCACTGATTTCTGCAATCATAATATTCATAACTCAAAATAAGAAATAAATTGGCCCTTTCTTTCATAAAAAATTTTATGTACTTGAGAAAAATTATTACCTTTTAAGAAAAAGGTTACATTTGCATTGTATAAGAACTGGTTTTCCATTATGTTTAGTTGAAAATTTTATAAAAAGAAACATTGAATATTTATGCCAGGTACCTAGAGAAATGTGTCCTTTGGATGATTTTATATATTGATTTTATATGCTGCATTTATTGGAGTAAATATCCAACCATGATAAAATCAGAAAAATTTAATGGCTCTCACTTAAGAAAAACAACCTCTTTTCTAGTTCCCTGTATGATGAAAGTTTTTATTTTGACAATACCATTTCTCTCCCTGAGGGGCCAGCGCACTTACTTAATTAATAGCAGCTCTAAAATTATTGAAGTTAATTTATTCTCAAACTTTGATTGCTGTACCTTCTGGTCTTTCATAGAAAAAATTTCTAATCCCTACTCTATATAGTAAATATACATCAAAAGAGCAGTTTCAAAAATGCAACTATTATAAAATGTAAATACTTTTGGTTTCATAAAAAATGAAATGCATATTTTTTTCACCCTTGAATTCACTGGGGGTCGGATATTTTGTGATGCATATCTGGCAACCCTAGTTCAGGATATATGAGTAGAAGTCAGCATGAGCAAGGCCATGCAGCAGTAACAAACAAACCCCAATGCCCAGCACCTTAACACAGTCAGTTTGTTTCTCATTCCTGCTGAATGTCCATCATAGCATTCCAGGATCACTCCAAGACCTAGGCTGTTGGAGCGGCCACCATCTGGAGAGGTTCTGGTCATCTTAGCAGAGGCAGAAGGAGTGTGGCTAATTGTGCACTGGGTATTAAAGCTTCCATGCAGACATGATACATATCACTTTTCTCTGGCTGAAGGGAGTCACATGTCCATGTTTAATCTTCTGGGGGTTGGGAGGTGCAATCCAGTTGCATACTAAGGAGGTGGGAGAGAAATATTGGTATGCAGCCCTAATGCCTATTAGCCACTGTGAAACAAACAGCGGTCATTTCAGAAAGCGGTTTCATCACAGTAGGAAGAGCCTATCAGCTTTATGGACAGCAAAAGCCTCATGTCCCTGAGGTAGGGATTTGCAGGAAATGGGGGCCCATAAATCCCTCTTGACTTTCTTTCTCTGCTCTTCTTTCTCAGGGCTTCATCTATACTTTGGTTAGTGTAATTCCTGGAGAAGCGTACTTCCTGGAGAATTATTTTCCTTTGTTTCCAGTCTTATAGAAACTTTGCATATCTTGCTTTCATATGTAGTTGATGTGCTGCTTGGGACCTTTATATCCAGAGTCATTAGCTGGACTTCAACTTAAGCTGAAAGTTCTGCTACTTTTTTACTTAATTTTTTTCTTTTTATTGATCTTTTTAAAGAGAGAGGAAGGGAGAGCAACATTGATGTGAGAGAGAAACATCAATTGGTTGTCCCCCATATGCACCCTGACTGGGAATCGAACTCGAAACCGGTATGTGTCCTGACCAAGAATTGAACCAGTGACCTTTTGGTACACAGGACTATACTCAACCAACTGGATTAACTGGCCAGGGCTCTGCTATTCTTTTTCAGTTTTATGTTGTACCAAACTAAAAACCATTTTAAACTATAGGAAAAGCAAACTGACAAAACCTACCACCTCGTGACTAATTTTTGAACTGATACCAGAAATGAAGCTCTTTACTTTTTTAAAACCCCAAACTATTATTCCAAGACAGAGATAAGAGCATCCAAATTGCTAGAAATTGAACACAAGTAAATTTTGTGTTTCAATTACTTGAAACTCTTCCTTTAAAGAGAATAGCCTGTGTGACATAAAGGACACATCCAAGGTAATTGTAGAGGGAAAGGAACCAAGCTCAGCTTATCAATCTAGAGGAGGGAGTCAGACAGCCTGAGGTGACCTTGACCCACCATTTTCTATTGACATTCCTCGGAAGGAGGCTGAAGGAACTGAAGTGCCTGTACTTTCTGGATTTGTGTGCCTGTTATAGCCTACTAGAGGCCCAGTGCATGACATTCATGCACTTCTCGGGGGAGAGGGGGCGTGGAGGTCCCTCAGCCTGGCCTGCACCCTCTTGCAGTCCAGGACCCCCAAAAAAGGTCCTTAGCACTGCTGTGGAGCTGGGAGAGGCTCCTGCCACTGCAGCTGCACTTGCCAGCCATGAGCCCAGCTCTTAGTTGAGTGGCACTCTCCCTAACCCATGCCAGGTACAAACAAGTCAGAACCCACTGGAGGAAACCAAGATTCTAACACTAGGAAGCAGGAGTGAACTATTCTAGCAGATCCAGGGACCCCCGGTTTCCCAGGATTTTGTTCCCTATAAACAAACAGTGCTTGGCACAGGGCAGGCACTCATAAGTATTTTCTGACTAAACAAGTCACCAAGTCCAGAGGCAAGATGGAAGATATAATGGAAGAGCCAGGAGATCGCTGGCAGGTGGAGTTGAGATTTTGAGGAGAAAGCAGGTGAGAGATAGAGAAGCTCTGAGTATTAATTGTGGATGAAGATGGGTGTCTGCGGCTCCCTCTGTGTTATATGTCTTTGGCTCAAAGGTATGTGGCCTTGGTTTCAAAGGCCAGAAAAGAGATTTTTAAAAATTGAAGTGAAATGGATTTCATTTTGAGAATTTATACATCAGGAGCAGACAGCAGCGATGTAAAGTGAAAAGGGGATTTTTAATACCACGCCTTCATTTTTTTCTTTAAACTAAAAATGCATGTTTAATTCAGAAATGGAGATTGCTTGCCCTCGCAGGTGCTCAATAAAGTAGCTTCTGCAGAAAGAGCAAAGAAGATGGGGTTGGGTGTCTGGTGGGGCCCTGTTTCTTATGGCTGGCCTCTAATTTTTATTCTCATTAGCAAATGGAAAAGCCGTAGAAGTCCTTGTCTTTCTGCATAGGTCTGCTTGTACGCATGGCTTCATTTCAACAGCTGTGCCTTTAATATCAGAGAACTCAGCACATTTCATTTTGTCAGCAGCTAAAAACCGACAGTTTCAGAATACTTTCTTACGCTAACATCTAATCCCAGAGGTAGGTATTCTATTTTAGCAGTCAACAGGAATGCAAAAGGTTACACAGCTGTAGGTCTCATGGAAAGTAATGGAGCTGCGGCTTGAACCCTAAGCTCATAGGTTGAATTCAGTATTGTTTTCACAAAGCTGACTGCCGTGATGGCCTCCCGTGAAGGACGCCTCCTAGTTCAGCTCAGGAAGGTCACACGGCACAGCCCGCGGGAGGCGGTGTGTAGTGTGAGGCTTTGGGTTCTCAGAGTGAGAGAAGTGAGCGCCTCCTTGGTAACCTCTGGTTTTACTGGCTGCTCTATCACCAAGTGTCGTGGCTGGTAGAAGCCGGCTGTTCTGTAATGGAAGGAACAGCAGCAAAGCTTTTCTAAAGGGAGCTGCTTGTGAAAAAGCAGAGATACTCTAGCGAAAGCTATGCATACAGTTTCATAATGAATACCCGGGTGGCTGAATTGATGTTTCATCTTTTTGTTTTTCTCACTCTTTAAGAGAGCAAAAGAGAAATAATGGGAGACGGGCGCACATGCTCCTGTTTTCTTAGCCTTCTTGAGAACTGATCTGAGAGTGGCTGTGTCTTTTACGACCTCAGTGACCATTTACTGTAGCACATTGAGGTGGCAGCCGTGGGGTCCATCATCCCTGAAAAAGGACACATGTTAAAATTTTTTAATGAAGTGATTCATTTGACCTGCTTTCCCTGATTTTCATTGTGGCATGGGAAGATGGAAATGCGGAGGACTTTCAGAGTATCTCAGGCTTAATCAACCTGACATGCGTGAGTCCCTGGGGACCCCGTTGTCCTGGGTAGGTGTGACTGCATTTGGGCTCACTCTTCAGGAGGCCTCTGTCCTGTGTGTGCTTTAAAGTTCATGGGGGAGGACAAACGAATCCAGTGTGATACTTTCCCGGGTGTTTCGTGTCTTGTTGACTTGGAGGGCTACTCATCCCTGGACAAGCCATCATTCCCTGGGAGGGCTCACAGTGTGTCTTTGGAGCTGTGGGCAGAGAGCTTATTTCTTCAGGGGACATAAGCAGGTACAGAGGAGCCGTGGGGCCCCTGAACACTGGTAGGCAGACCACACAGTGAGCACTGACAGTTGCTCTATGGCCGTTTCCCAGAGGATTTTGACCTGTTGTGAAAACTGATCATTGGAACTTGGAGAATGACTGTTGCCATGGACACATATGAGTTCAAACTGTCCTACAAGCTACCTGTTTGTAAGAACTTTCCTTCCCTTGCCCCATCCATGTGGTCCATCTGGGTACACCTGATTATCTTGGGGTTAGTATCTGAAGTAGCTGGATTTCCTGGTGTTTCCTGACTTTGAGCCAGAGAGAACAGAGGATGAGGCCAGGGAGATGGTGAGTGGTGAGCTGGGTCAATGAGCAGAGCCCCCATATCAGCTCTGTGCTACCTACCTCTGGAGCTTTACTCGAGACATAAATACATTTCTAACTCATTTCAGCCATTGTTCATTTGGGGGGTCTATTACTTGGAAACACATGTAATCCTGTTGTCAGACAATGAATAGTGATGGGTGATCCTCAGGAGTTGGGCACAGTAGGGGGAGCAATAATACAGTGATGTTTCCCCCCAAATATGGCTCTGGTTTTGAAAGAGTATTAATTCCAGACAACAGGCTAACAATGATCGCGGATGAAGCGTTCTCTCTTCTCCTCACTCATTTCCTGCTTTCCGAGGGCAATTGGATGAACTCTAGAGATTGAATAGCTTTGGAAAATGGCTGTTGGTGCTTTTATTGACTCAGAGCCCTTAACAGACATGGCTGTGCTCAGCACCGGTAGGCTTCAGCTTTGAATGACGATGGCCCATTATTAACAGGGCAGGCCTTTTGGAAAAGAAGCTTTCCGAACTGCCCGGCTTCCTTCTAAGTGAGTCAACACAGAGTGTGCTACTCCATTAGGGCGATATACGACCACAATAAAATGTGTGAACACACTTTTAAGCTACAAAATACTATACAAATGGAAGGTATTTATGCATCATTATTATTATAGCAGGATATTCCTGTTTTCTTTAATACCTACTGCGGAATTACTGATGAAATCATTCAATCAGAAAATAGGGGGCTTGCTTTTTAAGCAATCTTCTCCCAAAGCAAGTTTGGCTCAGTGCCCCGGGGAGCCCAGCTGTGTACGACAAGCTGCGGCTTGCCAAGCGTGCTCCCTTCATCTTCATTATTTTGATCAATCCTCCCAACCATCTTTAATCTCAAAAGAGCGTTAGGTTCAGAGAGCTGATGAAATTTGCTCAAGCTCCAGTCCCACGATTAGGGACGGGCGGGAGGCTGTGATTCCACTTGGACTTGACATTTGAAAATGAGGAGCAGGAGGACGGAGGGAAGGAAGAGACTCTGCAGATCCCCCTCAGGTGGGGCACATGCGCAGTTGGCGCTCAGACACTGGTGCTAAATACTGGCTCGGGCCATGTCAGCCTGCAGCCATGTTCTCACCTGGCTTGCCTGGACGCACCGGCCCCTTCCGGGCACATTGAGTCCTGATGGACTCCTGGCATTCTGGGCACATGTGCGGAGCTTACAGGAAGAGCCTCTCCAGGCAGCTGAAGTGTAGCCGCCTCTTAGCAGATGGTGGTTAATAACAGGCTTTGTTCTCCAGGTTCTTCTATTTTCAGCCACCAAATGCAATTTGTAAAGAAACACACACACACACACACACACACACACACACACACACACACACCCCTTCCAACCCTTATCAGATCCCTTTTATAATTATAGAATAAGGTGCCTGCAAACTCCCAGGGAGCTGGTTTCCATGGCAATGACAAGCTATTATATTCTAAAGGGCACTCTAGAACTCCACCCCCTGGTCCTCACCAGCGCCAGTGCTATGCGTCTTGTTATTGCCAGGTTTCAAAATAAACTTGCTGCCTAATCGTAAGTTCCACAGAATTAGACATGAGCTAATCGTTAGCCGCCACCTTCGTGCGGCCCACTCATCATGCCAGCAGTTTCTGGAACAGTGACGCTGACGGACTGTTTGATGTCAGAACAGACCTTCCTCCCACAGGAACTGAGTGCAGCACAAACCCATGTATGGCGGGGACTCTCCAACCGGAAAGGCCCTCTGAGCTCTGTGATCTGCCTGGTGCCCCAGCAAGATGGGCCACGTAGGTCAAGGCCGGGGGTGGCAGGGGGGGGGCAGGTTGGTGGCGCTCTCCAGCTCTCCATTAAGGAGGTGACATAGATCTCAAACCCTGGTATCTTTTGGCCACCTGCTATGGCCACATGTGACATTTGAAAGGGAAGGAGCTTTTCCCCTTTCTCTCTCTCCCATTTCCTGTCCTCTTCCTGGCTGCTCCTTCCTCAACTTGAGGTTGCTTTTAGCACAGTTTGTGTCTTGGGCTTGCAGGTTTTGTTTCTGTCCGTGAGTGATCATTGTCCAGCTTTCAGCAGGTGGGGCCCCCAGGAGTTCTTGTTCTCAGTGCTGGGAGAACAGTGACTCACAGAAGAGCTTGCAGTCTCCCAGGGGCAGATGATAATGCATGACAAAGAGAAACAGGATCATGTCAGACGATGCTGTGAGGGAAATAGAACAGGGCTGATGTGATGGAATGTGTTTGGGGTTTTGGGGGCTCATTTAAAATACTTGAGCAGAAGCTTGGGGAGCAAGAGGGCTTATTGCAGTCCACCTGGGGGGCAGGGGGTGGGGGCTCATCTACTGCACGCGGCCTGAAAGCCATCATGTCCAGTTGGAGTTGCTACAGGACCCGTGGCACTGCCTCCAGGTGACACATCTGCTGGCTCTCTCGCCACTGCCCACTCTGCCCTCCACCCAGGTATCCGCAGGTCACGTTTAGAGCCACCAGCAGGTTCTTGGGCATCCGCTTGGTCTTAGTTCACGCTGAGCAAAGATTGGAGATGGCAGCAGGTGGCTGTTGGTCAGGCTGGGCCTTCCCCGGCTCCCTCCCTGCAGGCTCTCTGCTTGGGGTGGGGGCTGCCTCCTGCCATGAAGGCCCAGGTGTTGTCAGGTGTCCCCCTCCCAAGAGTTGCTCTCTCTGGGACCTGGTACTCGCACACTCTCCTTGTCCCTTAAGCGTCAGGGCTTCCAACAGCTCCCATGGTTGCTGGCCCAGGAGACACTCCCCACCCACGTGGTTTCTTACTGCCATCCCTCAGCAGAGGCTCAGGTATTTCACACCCGCCCCACCGCGCGTGAGCAGACTTGCTTATTCTTCCTGGCCGTCCACTGATTCCACCTCCCCCTGTCACTTGTACCAGTGGCCTTCCTACCGCGATTTTTCTCATTACTCACCCACAAAACACTTGTCCTATCCCCCTCTGCCTCTTTGATCTTGTTCACTCAAGGTCCAGCTCAAGTCTCTCCTCTATGCAAAACCTCCCGCCATCCACCTTCGTTTCTCCAAACTCCTAGTTTTCTAAGAATCAGCCCCTGGAGCTTAGCGGTCACTTCTTTATTCCCTCTTTGCTTCCTGTCTGTTGGTTTCACTCCTTCAGCAAGACTTTCACCTTTTGCAAAGTCGGGACCATGTCAGGGTGCTCTCTAAGCAGTCTGCCTGGAGTGTAAGGTGCCTTTCACCTGGTGGCTGTTAGTCCACCACTGCCTGGGCCCTTTGCAGAGGTGAGGGGCTGTCAGCTTGTGAATGTCAGGACAGGGCAATGGATAGCGTTGTTTCATCGGGTGTCTTGATGGGTGGGACCTTGTCGCAGTGACACTACATGGGGGTCATGCGTTCTTCTCATTTCCTAAAGCACAGTAGATAATTCCAAAAACCTCATCTGCTTTCCTTCTCAAAAGAGTAATGGAAACAAATGCATGAGATCTGTTTTTTTAATTTTTATTTTAAAAGAATATATTACAAACCCTGTCAACACAGAAAGGAACAATTAAATAACAGG
>PVJC01041511.1:0-15324 GCA_004026665.1 Murina feae
GGAGTCAGGCAGCTGGGTCTGGGGAGAGGCCCGAGCGAGGAGGAGGCTCAGCTGGGTCCTGTCTTGGCCATGGAGTATCCTGCTCCCCTCAAGTCCCTCCCTGAGCCTCCGGGTCCCATTGATGAGGCGGGAGCTGGGGGGAAGCAGTGTTCTTGCCCAATAGGTCCTGCCGGGTCCTGGGGACCGGCCACCTCCTGGGGGGCAGGGGGTTCTGGTGGCCACAGCCCTCTCTCCTGAGACCCCAGCGCCTGCCCTCCCCTCCCACGGGAGGCAGCCATCAGCCTGGCCGGGCCCGAAGCTGAGGGGGGAAGGGGAGCAGCGCCCAGGCAGCCTCCCCCCACCGCCTCCCCACCTATTCTTAGCCCCTGGGAAGGGCCTGGCAGGCAGGGTGGGGGCCAGGACACTTGCCAGCGCAGGAGCATCAGGCAACCAGCCAGGGCCCAGGAGCAGGGGCACATTCTCAGGGTGGTCCCTGTCACAGGCAAGGGGCTGCCGGCTGCTGGGCCCAGACACAGGACCCTGCCCTGTGGGGCCTGGGGGGGCGGGGCGCGGGGCCTGGTCCCAGGCTGCAGCTGCCTGGGCAGAGTTCTGGGGCAGCCGTGGCCTCATAAATCCTCCCCTCGGGCTTCCAGAGCTGACCAACTCCCACGGGGCAGCCCAGGCGCCTCCCTCGGGCCGGGTGCAGGGCCCACAGCCCCGCCCATTAGTCCAGCTGGTCCTTGTGGGACCATTTCAACCAGGGGCCTCCCTGAGACACGCCCCCTCCCTCCCCCTCCCCCGCCCCCTAATGGGACCCTGAGGTGCCACCGTGAGGGGAGAGCTGAGTGACCTGGGGGGGCACCTGGCTCCCAGCCTGCTTGGGCCCCTGTCCCCGCCATGGGCCATGGATGCTGGCCAGGCCTGAGGAGGCCTCCCAGTGTTCAGGCGAGGCTCCGAGCTCAGGGCTGCGGGTTGGGGAGCTGCAGTCTCAGGGGTGCTCTTGGCAGAGAAGGAGGCAGGCACCTGTCGTCAGCCCTGAGGTCATGAGGTCACAAATGGTCCTTCTCTCCTGATTCTGACCAGACAGCCCCTTGCCACCCTGCCCCTCGCTGCCCCAGCCCTGAGCTGAGGGTTGGGTAGGAGTGGGGGGAGGGAGCGGGGGGGGGGGTTGAGGAGCTCCTAGGAGCAGCCTTTCCCTGTCCCACCGGCTGCAGGTGAGGAGGGCTGGGGGTGCAGGGGTGTCCTGAGCAGCCAGAGGCTCTAGGCGCAGGGAGGGGAGTGATGGGCTGGCGGGGTGAAGTGCACAGGGAGATGCTGGGCCCACGGAGGAAGGACACTGCCCGATCGGCTGTTCCCATCCTGAGGCCCTGCCCTGGTGGGGAAGGGGGGGCGGTTGACAGCCAGCGAGGAGCTCCCAGGAAGCACAGCCCCTGAGGGCCCAGCTGGGGCTTAGGCCCACAAGCCTGGCTGGGCCTCAGCTTCTGGGAGGTGGTGACAGTGCTCATGCTGACCCCTCGGGCCCTTGGGGGAAGGTGGGCGGGGCCTTGGGGCGCCCAGGTGGGTGTCCTGCCTTCTGCACATGCTAACTTATCCCTGGGACCCCAGAGAGAGGCAGGACTCAAGGGGGTGGGGAGAGAAGGAGGTGCTGCCTGGGCCCTTCTTCCCTGTCCTTCTGCCTATTCTACATGGCAGGGGGCTCTCCATGTCCCTCACCCCCACCCCTGGTCTGGCAGGGGGTCAGGAACCAGCACCCCCAAGTCACAGGCCTCGGCTCAGATCCCAGGGGCTGTGGGAGACCCCGCGGTGCCTGATGGGGCAGGATAAGGGGCAGAAGGAGGAAGTCCAGACCCTCCTCTGATTAGAGCTGAGGCCCTGGGGTCCCTGCTGGGCACCCGGTGGGAGGCTGGCTCCACGGGGTACGCCCAGTGCTGGTCCCAGGACCCAGGACAAAGGACTTAACTCCTCGGAGCCTCAGGTTCCCCACTTGTGGATGGGGTGCCACCTCCTCAGGAGTCAGTGAGCTCTGCCACCTGAGGGCTGGCAGAGTATCCTGGCCAGGCCCCCCCCCCCCACGTCCCCTCCCCGCCCTGCACAGGTCACGGCTGTGGGATGAATGAGGCCTGAGCCCGGGAGGTGGGGCTGCAGGTAGGGGTCCTCCGGGCCCCCTGCTTCTACTATTGACCCCTGAGCTGAGCAGGGGGTGGAGGTGACCAGCCAGGGACCAGGACTGTGCCCCACAAATGTCAGCTCAGGACGGGTGCCGCTTAAGCGGGCAGAGATGGGGGCTCGCCCCTCTTTCTCAGCCCCCCCTCCCCCGCCTGTTCCCCCACCTGCCCGCTCGCACTCGCCCTGCAGAAGGCACCACTCATTCCCCAACAATCATGCCTTGGCCAGCGTCCCACCAGGTTCAGAGTAGTGGGGGGCGGGGCAGAGGGACTCCCAGGCCTGGGGGAGGGACCCCGGTGGGTGGGTCACCATTAGTGTGATGGGCAGGTCCCCCAGGATAGAGGGTGGGGTGAGGCCTCCCAGCCTCCGAGGTGCAGGAGGTGTGTGTGGGGGGGTGGGGTAGGGAGGATGTTTGTGGAACCAGATCAAGTGGCCGGAGGTGGTGGCCGAGGTGCACCAGGGGCCAGGCCTGTTGACAAAGCCTGGTTCCCTGTCCTTCACCCCTGGCCCTGAGAGCAGGCACAGCTCCCCCTGCGCCCTCACCCCCTCCACCCTCACCCCTGCAGCCTCACCCCCTCCACCCTCACCCCCAGCCCAGCAGGTCCTCACCCTGCGGTGCATGCGGGTGCCCAGACCTTCGGGTCAGCGGGTTTGGCTGGGGGTTGGGGGGCGGGAGGGGAGGCAGAAGCCCTGCGCCCAGGAGCGGAGGGGGAAGCGGGCCACAGTGACAGCGTGGGCTTCCGGGGTGCCAGCGCCTCGCCCCCCATCCCGGAGACATCCCCCTCCCGGAGCGCCCTGGGGTGTCCCCACGCAGCTGCCGTGGGGGAAGGCGGCAGGGTGCTGGGGGCGCAGCGGAAGCCCAGCGGGCGTGGGAGCCAGACGAGCACCTGGCGGCCGCGGATCCCCCCGCCCGGCCCCGCGCTTCCCGGAGGGAGGAGGGCGCAGCCCCGAGCCGGGTCGGCGGTGCCCGGCCCACCACCCGGGTCCCCGAGGGCCGGTTCCGAGCCCTGATTCTGCGCCCCCGGACGTCCCCTTGGGCCCGTGCTCACCGCGCTCGGTCCGCTCCGGCTCCGGCTCCGCTGCCCGCGCCCCGCGCCCGCCGCGCGCAAACTTTCCGGCGGCGACGCTGGGTGGCGGCGGCGGCGGCGGCGGCGGCGGTGGCGGCGGGGACGGGGGACGGGAGGGGGGGGACGGGGGACGGGAGGGGGGGACGGGGGACGGGAGGGGGGGACGGGGGACGGGGGGCAGCCGAGGGTCCGCGCCCCGCTCCTCCCAGCGACACCCCGTCTGTCCCCCAGGCCCCGCGGCAGAGGGGGTCGCGGGAAGGACAGGCGGGGGCGCCCCTTCCTCTCGCCCCAGGTTGGGAGGACCGACTCCCCACTTCCCCCCCGCGGCTCCAGGCGCAGGGCACCCCCTTAGCCCCTCCAGCGCCACTGCACCCCATCCTGCCTCCGCGGCTGCGCCAACTCCCCCCCCACGGGGGGCTCTAAGGCTGCACCCCAGCCTCGCGCCCGCAGACCCTCGGGGACCCCCTCTGCTCCCCCAGGTCTACGGGGCACCCCCTGCCCGCCAGGCCCCCCTGCAGCCCCCGCTCGGCGCCATCACCTCAGGGTCCCCCTCCCCACTGTGCGCCCCCTCTTTCCTGGGCTTTCAGTGTTCAGGACATGACAGGGCCGCTCCTTCTAGAAAGTTCTCCCTCCGCCGGGGCTTCCAGGGGTCGCTCCCTCCACTGTCTCTCACTGTCCACCGGCTCCCCAAGCATCTCCAGCGCCCAGGCCCCAGCCGGCTGCTCGGTCCCCCGTTTCACCCCCCGCACTCCCACCGGCATCCGCACCCCCTCCCTCCTGCAGGACACCCATCAGGGCTTCCCAAGGCACAGCCCAGGCCGCTTCCCACTTGGCCACCTGTTTCCGGGATCCCCTTCCGTCACCTGGGCGGCTCCCCCAGTCCTTGGTCTCCAGGCCCTTCTGGATTCCAGTTTTGGGGTCCCTGGAAGCCACAGTCTCCCCCCTGGGGCCCCACCTCCAGCCCCCAGAGCAGAGCACGCACCCCCAGCCCCACAGATGCTGGCAGGGGCCTCAGCCCACCTGTGCCAGCCAGCCTGGAGCCCAGGTGAGGGGCACTCCGGGGGGTGCCCGCCAGACCCCCCTTCTTACCGGCGCACCTGAAGCCCTGCCCCCAGCGCTGCCTTTCTGTTTCAGTTCAGGTGCCGGCCAGAAGGCAAAAGTCAGAGGCAGAGGTCAGAGGCAAAGGTCCGAAAGCGGGGCTTTGCATGCAGAAGGGCGGCTGTGCAAATGCAGGTGGGGGGGAGGGGCCTCCAGCCTGTGCGGAGACCTGCCCTTCCTCCCCTCACGGCCCCCTCCTCCCTCCCCCCTCTCCCTTAGGCTCAGGTCTGGGTCCCCGTGCCCCCTGTGCATGGGGTGACTAGACCACCCGCAGGCGGCTGTGGTGTCAGACGTGGGACGCCCCTCAGAGATGCCCTGCCTCCCTGGCCCTTGTTCCCCCCATTCTCTGGCTGGGTGGCCCAAGAGGGGACAGATGGGGCGGGGGTTCCCTCCCTGGGCTGGGCCACCTCTATTTACATAACTGGATTCATAAGACATAAACAGAGCAGGGATGGGAACGGAGGGGCTGAGCCTTCCCACAGAGCCGTCCTGGGGCCTGGGGAGGAAGGCACCCGTCCACCAGGAGCCCGAGGGTCCTATGGGGCAGCCTCAGAGGTGCGGGCACCCATGCCCAGAGCGAGTGGGAGGGGGAGAGGGTAGCTGCCTCTGCCTGCTTCTGCCCAGTCCCTGTGTGGCCTGCCTGCAGCTGGTACTGCCCTCCCACCCAGGAGGACCACACCCCCACCCTCGTGTTCTTGGGGGGGCCCAGACGACAATAAGTAGTAGAGAGAGGGGGCAAGACTGGGTGCCGCGGGCAGACCCAGGGCGGAGGGACTTGGTGGGGAGGGCCCGTCGGGGCTGCAGGAGAGGAGGCCACAGAGCTGGTGCCCACACACAGTGCTGGTGGCACCCGGCTGGTCCCTCCCAGTGTCCTCACTGCACTCATCCGTTTGGATGAGTTTTCTCCAGCTTTTCCTGGTGCAGCTTAGAACACAAGCATTTCGTTCTGTTGATAAGAGGTCCTCACCTGTTGGGCGTGGCTCAGGGTTGCGTGTCGCCCTATGAGCCAGGAGGTCACGGTTTGATTCCCGCTCAGGGCACAAGCCCGGGTTGCAGGCTCCCTCACCGCCCCACCCGGGCCTGGCTAGGTCTGCTCCAGCCCAGGCCTGACCACGTGGATGGGCCTGCGGCTGACCTGTTCCCTCGGGGATTCGGGGCCTCCCACCCTGCTCCCTCCTCCAGCCCCTGCCCACCTGTCCCTGGCCAGTCTGTCCATCCCCCAGCCCCTGTGTGTGTCATTGACCCAAGACCGGTACCATCCACAACCGTAGCCCCGGGGCCCCCTCTCCTGCCGCCGCAGTCGCCATCCCTCTAAGTGGCCTGATTCAATCGGGCCGGCTGGATGCGGCTGCCCAGGGCATAACGACCTTGCTGCTGGGTGGGGGGGGGAGGGGGGGGCGGCGAGAGGCGCCGGCCAGACCAGGCCAGGGCCCAGTGCCCTTCCCAGGGGATGGGGGTCACTCGGGGAGAGAAGAGACATGGAAGGTCCCTGTTCCAGGCTGGACCGTGTCCCCCAAATTTGCGATGGGACGGTCTGTATTTGAAGGGAGGGTCTCTACTGAGGGGCTTAAGATAAAATGACGTCATTAGGGCCCGGCCGGCAGGCTCAGGGGCTGAGCGTCCACCTATGAACCAGGAGGTCAGGGTTTGATTCCTGGTCAGGGCACAGGCCCAGGTTGCAGGCTCCATCCCTAGTGGGGTGCGTGCAGGAAGCAGCTGATCCATGATCCTCTCTCATCATTGATGTTTCTATCTCTCTCTCCCTTCCTCTCTGAAATCAATAATTAATAATAGTAATAATAATAATAATAATAGTGTGGAGGGAGGAGGTGACAGGCCCAGGGGCGGGGGGGGGGGGGGGGGGCTGGTGGGGATGGACATCTCTCCTGTGGAATCAGAGAACCAGCTGCTGACCAGCTCCCTGTGGGCCCGGAACGGGGACGGGGAGAGGAGTGTGGGGCGAGGCAGGTGGCATCCATGGGAAGATCGTCTCCCTAAGGACAGGGTCGAGTTGGGGGGCCTGCGGAGCTCTAGAGTGATGCTAAGGTGGGGTGCTTGCGGGGCAGGCAGGCGCCGATGGCCTCAGGGAGCCCTAACGGCAGGAGCTGGACACAGTGTCCTCGCTGAGGGCATCAGCCACCCACTGCTGCAGAGCAAATTACCCCAAATGTGTCAGCTCCCAGCAGCCAGCACTTACCACCTCAGGTTCCTGTGGCTCCTGCAGGTCAGGAATCGCGGTTGGTGTCAGCGGGGCTGCAGCATCTTGAGGCTCCCTGGACGGCCCCTGCCCAGCTCAGCCCTGGCTGTCCCAGGCCTCGGTCTTTGCTGGCTGCTCGCTGCTTCTGAGGGCCTAGCAGGATGGCAGCCACTGTCCTCCCTCGACCAGGTCCGTGCGTCGGAGGCACGTCCCTCTGTCCGGCTGAAGCTACAGGGTGGGGATGCCAGGGTGGGGGTCAGTGTCCAACAGGACAGAGTTTCAGTTGAAGAAAAATGAGGAAGTTCCCATCCGGCCAGCGTGGCTCAGTGGTTGAGCGTTGACCTATGAACCGGGAGGTCAGGGTTTGATTCCCGGTCAGGGCACAGGCCCGGGTTGCGGGCTCCACCCCCAGTGGGGGGCGTGCAGGAGGCAGCCAATCTGTGATTCTCTCTCATCACTGATGTTTCTCTTTCCCTCTCCCTTCTTCTCGCTCTAAAATCAATTTTTAAAAAAACATTAAAAACAAAAAAAAACTCACTATTTTTTATCCTCCCCCGAGGATGTTTTTCCATTGGCTTTTCAGAGAGTGGAAGGGAGAGAGACAGGTACATCGATGCGAGAGACACACATTGGTTGGTTGCCTCCTGCACGCGCCCCAACCAGAGCCCAGGCCAGGGAGGAGCCAGCAGCCCAACTGAGGTACGTGCCCTTGACCGGAATCGAACCCGGAACCCTTCGGGCAGCAGGCAGATGCTCTGTCCACTGAGCCAAAGGAGCCAGAGCAAAACCCTCCCTGTTTAAAAAGAAAGAAAATGAGAAGTCCTGGAGATGATGATGGTGACGGCGGCAGGGCAGTGTGAATGGGCTTCAGGCCACGGGCTCCCCGCGCCCTCCCAGCTGCGTGACACCTGCTGCAGGTCCCGCGCACTAGCAGCGCCCCGCCCGCACCTGCGGGATCGCCCTCGCCCTCGCCCTCGGAGTTCAGCGTCCTGGGGGAGGACCGGCCTCGATGGACGCACAGGGTCTGACGTGCCTGTACTCAGGTTCATGATGTGTTGATATCATTATAGGATTTATTACATTTTACCATAATAAAACCATTTTTATTTCGGGAAACGAGTAAAATCGGATCCACCAGGGAGACTGTCAATGGACATGAGGAAGCATACATTGGAGCCTCTAGTTGGAACCGGCAAAAATAAAAATGTTTTGCGTCGTTGTCGTGTGTGTGCCGCTCATAAACTACGCAGTGAGACGCGGTCCATGTGCAAGTTTTGTAACGTACCCCTGCACAAAGGAAAGTGTTTCGAGCGCCACCACACAGTGAAGCACTATTAGGTTATAGTTTTTTTATAAGATCTGTTGAAAATTTTGAAAAAATATTGTAATTTTGTATAAATAAAATTATTTTGATTGTGTTTTTTATATGTGTACCTAGAATGTAGTAATTTTGTGTACATAAAAAATACAATAACACATATTTTGCAAAGTAAATAGAGACCTCTTTTTAAACTAAAACACTGAAAGTTTCATAGAAAAATATCAAATAGATCGAAAGATATGAATATTTTACAGAAAGTCTAATTTTGGCGAGAAAATGTCAAAAAAGCCCCGCGCTACGATGCGATTTGGCGGGCAAGTGCCCAATTACAAAGTATTAAAAATTATTTTTATTGATTTCAGAGAGAGGAAGGGAGGTTGAAAGAGAGAAACGTCAATGGAGAGAGAGAGTCATGGGCACCTGGGCAGCTGGGGGCCAGCGCGTCCTGGTCTGGAACGGCCTCGTCCGTGGGGCTGCTTCTGGCCGCGCATCCTCAGGACCCCAGCCCCAAGCGGCTGCAGGATGGTGGATGGGAGTGGGGGGCGGCCAGGTGCAGGCTCACCTGAGGGTGTGTCTCCCAGGGGGGCCTCGGAGCCCACAGTAGCCAGGCCTCGGGGGCACAGGGGCCTGGGGCCCAGCCTGGGCGAGGGGACCTGTGGTGGGAGGTGGGTGCCCGAGAACTATCCGCCTCTCTTCCCTCCTGCCGGGTGGCCCCTGCAGTGGCTCTGCGTGGTGATGGCTGCTCCTCCAATCCCCATCTGGGAACTCAGTGTTGGGGTGTGGGGGAGAGGACACCCCAGGGGTCCAAGGGTCCCCAGGAACCCCCGCGGGGTCTGGAGCTGTGGCCTGGGAGGGAAAGCTTCACCCAGTGGCCTTTGGAGGGTGAGGAAGGACTCAGTCACATGCAGGGGGCACTGGGGTCAGAATAGGAAGTAGGGGTGCAGAGCCCTTGGGGGGACACACGCTGCATCCTGCGTTGGCGCCCCCAGGCCGGCTCCCTCTGCAGAGCCCTCTCCCTCCAGCCGCCCATGTCCCCCTGCACCCACGGCCACCCCGTCACGCAGAGCCGTCAGAGGCTCGCTCCCCAGCTGCTGGGGTCCCCCAGGCCCACCCCCCGCGGAGTCCGCGGGACAGACACCCCCGGATGGAAGGGCACTCGAACCCGCTCGGCGCAGGGCAGGTCGATGTGGGCCGGGCGCCTCCAGTTTGGGAAGCCCTCAGGATGGGGGCCCCGCCGGACGAAACCTGCGCCCTGGTACCGCCCGGCAGCCCCCCCGCTCGGGCCCTGCTGCCTTCTCCGCCGGGCGGGCGGCTCGGACCGGATCTGGGCCTGAGTTTCCAGTTCGTACTGTCCGGCGAAGCCCGGAAAACGCGGCCGCCAGCGGTCCCTCTGCCGGGCCTTCCGCCCGCCCCGTCCCCCGCCGGCCGTCGCGCCCGCCAGCCCGCCCGCCCGCCAGCCAGCCAGCCAGCCAGGCCGTCCTGGCCACGCCCCCGCCACGGCCCCGCCCCTCCGCCCCGCCCCGCCCCTCCGCCACGGCCCCGCCCCTCCGCCACGGCCCCGCCCCTCCGCCACGGCCCCGCCCCTCCGCCACGGCCCCGCCCCGAGCGCCGGCCACGCCCACTCGCCCTCGGTCAGCGTCGCCCGGCTGCCCCCCAGCGGTCGCGCGCGGAGTGACAGGCTCTGCTGTGTCCGTGGGGCCCCAGGTGGTCGCTCCCCACCCAGGCGTCTCCACCTCAGCTGGGTCTGGCGGAAGGGTCAGTTCCTGGGTGGGTGGGTGGGGGGCGGGGAGGATCAGTTCCTGGGTTGGGGAGACGGAGGAGGAGCCAGGAAGACACACGCCCTATGAGAGGGCGGTAGGCGTGGCCCTGCCCCAGGGGAACTAGGGGGTCCATGCTGGGGGAGGGGGCACCCCGGGGTCAGTGCTAGGGTCAGGGTACCCGCTGGGGTGGGTCAGGGTGGGCCATGGCATCCCTTCCGAAGAACCCCCGCCCCGTTGCTCACATCCCCAGCCGGGCCTGGGCCTGCTCTGCGGCTGGACCAGCGGGATCGTGACCCTGGCAGCAGGTGTCTCCGCTGGAGGAACCGCAGGTGGGACGTTCCCTGGTTAGTCAGGCGCTGGAAGCAGAGGCGCCGAGCCTGGCCGTGGGGCGGGTTGTGCACATCCAGGCTGCACCCAGGCGTACCCTGCACTGTGCTCAGCTTCCCTACCTTCTCCCACCGCCCTGGCTCCGCCGCCTTGGGCCGGGCCCAGCAGCGACCAGTGTGAAGAGAGGAGGCCGGTCCTCGGGCCACTGATGTCCCAGCCACAAGCTCCATGGAGTCTGAAGGGCACAAGTCGTCCCCCCTCCACCCCTAGGGACCATCCCGCACTGGTCATTGTGGGTGGTGGGCATGGCACCAGGTGCCACACCCCTGGCGTTGGACCCAACCTGGGTTCAGTAACCTCAGTTCTTGAGTTCTGGCTAAGAAAGAATCCAGAGCCAAGACTAACTGTAAGAGAACATTTATTTATAAGGATCACAGAAGTGGAAGAAGTCATTCGTAGAAGGAATGGGCTTAGGAAACAAGTTATGGAGGCAGAGAAAGAGCCCCGGGCGCTCGGGAAGGTGGTAACGTGGGGCCTGGGAGGCAGGGGTGCTGTTCGGAGGAGGCGGCTGGGCCCCTGCTCTGAAGGTGGAAGTCTTAGCAAGGCCCTGGGAGGGTTTCAATAGCACATTCAGCAGCTCCCAGGCGAGTCATTCAGGGTCTGGGTGGTCACTGGCTGATGGGCAGCACCAGGGCAGGGCCACCATCCCATGCAGCTGGGCCTGAGGCAGCCGTGGCTGCTGCCACTGCTTCTCTGGGCCTGGAGATGAGACACCTGTGGCCCAGATGTCCTCTAGGGAGGAAGGGCCAGGGGTCTGCACTGCGTGGCCAGCGATAGGCCAGGGAGGGAAGGTCACCTGGGGCCAGGCCCCCCTGCAGTGGCCCTGCTAGGCACCAGCCCAGCACGTGGTCACAGGGCAGCGCCACTCCCTCTGGGTCCACCGGCTCCAGGCTCCACTGATGCTGACATGTGGGCCCAGCATGGCCGGGGCTGATGGCAGGTCCTGGAGGGCCTCTCCCTGCTCTGGCCCCCTGTGCCCTGGGCTGGGAGGAGGGGCAGCAGCACCCCAAACCCAGAGGAGCTGGGGGCACTGAACTGTGATGGACAGAGTGTCGGAGCCCCGGGGATCAGCCAAAAGCAGGAAGAAGGAAAGAAGAAGGGCCTCATTCTCTCACACACACTCAGGAGTGGGAGAGGAGGAAGAGGCGGGAAGTCCCGCCTGCCAGACGCGGACAGGACCCACCTGGGGAGGGTTAACCAGAGCACAGGCGCTCACAGGCAGAGGCACTTCCTGCGACCACTCATGAGGGCGCACACGGAGGAGCTTAGCCCCGACCTTGCTGGCTCCCTAAACGTCAATGGAAAAACATCCTGGGGTGAGGACTAACCAAAGGAAAAAGTGAGGCAGCAGCGGGTGTCAGCGGTACAGGAAGTGAGAGAAGCCAGGAGTCCGATCCCGGGCTGTGTCCTCCTTGAGGGTTCGTCCCTGCCTGGGGCAGGTATTACTTGGGGCATCTGCTCGGTAAGTCCCTGTAGCCGCAGCGCTGGCTGGTCCAACTCCCGCAGGGCCTGCCGGGTGAGGGCTCACCTTGCTGAGGCCCTGCCTGGGGACCCACGCTTTCTGCGGGACACCAGGCAGGCAGGGAGCCCGGAGACACTCCTCCCAGGGGGGCACTGAGTCCCACGAGCCTGGGGGCCCTCCACCCGTGGGAGGTGGGGTGACCTCTGGGCGACCTCGGGTGGCACTGGGAGCGAGGAGGCGGACACAACAGGACCAGCAGAACCTGGCGCCTCACGCCAGAGGACACACACCCAGGACAGGGCCTGGACCCTGGCGTGAGGATGGGACGGACCCAGGGTGCGTTCCCGGGTCACACGGGGCCTCCTTCCTCCCCAACTCTGAGCGCATGGCCTCTGCGTGTTCCCTCCCGTGTTTTGCTCACGTCTACACATCTTGTCGTGTGAGCTCTCTCCCTTTGGCTCTGGGTCACTTTGTGGTAACTTCTGCGTGTGTGGGAAGGGTCCAAAGTCGCCTTGTACATGTGACCGCTCGGCCTCTGGCATTGTTTGTTGAAAACCCTGTGTCCAGCCAGGCCCGCGTGGCTCAGTGGCTGAGCGTCAACCTGTGAACCAAGAGGTCGCGTTCGATTCCCGGTCCCCAATGGGGGGGGTGTGCAGGAGGCAGCCCAACGGTGATTCCCTCTCATCATTGATGGTTCTCTCTCTCCCTCACCCCTCCTCTCTGACATCAATAAAATATATTTAAGAAATAAGCAAAGCCTGGCTTTCCCGCTGAATCTGCTTGGTGCCTTCGCTGACATTTTTTAAACTATATTTTCATTGGTTTCAGAGAGGAAGGGAGAGGGACAGAGAAACATCATGAGAATCATGGATCGGCTGCCTCCTGCACGCTCCCCACTGGGGATCCAGCCTGCAACCTGGGCCTGTGCCCTTGACCGGAATTGAACCCGGAACTCTTCCTCCTCTGTCCGATGCTCTATCCACTGAGCCACACCAGCGAGGGCTTTTTGTAAACGAGACAGACTTAATTAAAAAAATATATATTTATTTTTTACAGAGAGGAAAGGAGAGGGACAGAGTCAGGAACATCAATGAGAGAGAAACATCGATCAGCTGCCTCCTGCACACTCCCTACTGGGGATGTGCCCGCAACCAAGGTACATGCCCCTGACTGGAACTGAACCTGGCACCTGAGTTCGCAGGCAGACGCTCTGTCCACTGACCCACACCAGCGAAGGCCTTTTGTAAACCAGACAGTCTTTCTTTAAGAAAAGGCCTGGGCTGACAGAAAAGGCGGGGCTTGCTCTCCTGAGTGTGCATTTATTCACTTTCCTCCCGCCCTCTACCCTCCGGGGTCAGAGGACCCAAGGAGGGGGGCGTCCAGCGGGACCCACTGAGGGCAGGGCCGGCCCAGGCTTCCTCACACTCCAGACTGGTGCTGCTCCCACACAATGACGGCCGTGGGCCCTGAACCAAAAGCCCCCAGGGAGGGCCCCGCGCCCAGCCCTGCTCCCAGACCTTTCTGCTGAGCTGGGTGCTCTGTGCCAGGAGGCCCCAGGGAGCTCTGCCCACGCCCACCTCTATGCCCCGGAAACCTCGTCCCGTCCACCCCACCCTCTGCTCTCTGCCCTGCACTGGGCCCCAGCCAGGCCCATCCTGCTAAACCGCCTAACCAGACGGGGCACTTTCTCCCTGTCCTGGTCCAGCAGGCGTGGCATCACAGGGGCCAGGCTGGGAGGAGGCTGGTGAGATGCCAACTGCCCGCTGCCCAGGGCACATTGGCACACAGGTGAGTCGATGCCAGGCTGGTGGTCCAAGTCAAAGCAGCTGAGAGAGACCCAGGTGGCCGTGAGGCTGGAGGACTGCTGTGGGCTGCACCCCTAACGCTTTCACAGACGTGAAGCATTTCCCTATAAATGACGTGACTTCCCGCCCCAGCCAGTGTGGCTCAGTGGATGGAGTGCTGGCCTGTGGACCAAAGGATCCCGGGTTCGATCCTGGTCAAGGGCCTGTACCTTGGTCGCAGGCTCCTCCATGGCCCTGGTGGGGGCGTGTGCAGGAGGCAATCGACAGATGTGTTTCTCTCATAGCAATGCTTTTCTGTCTTTCCCTCTTCCACCCTCTCTGAAAATCAATGGGAAAATGTTCTCGGGTGAGGATTAACCAAAAAAACAAAACAAAACAAAGGAACAACCACCAAAACACGACGTGACTTCGAGGGTCTGCTCCCAAATACCCGAGTGGATGCGGAGAGCCTGGGGTGCTCACTGCGGAAGCTGGGGTGGGTGGTGGGTGCGGAAGGTGGGTTCTAACAGCGGGCTCACCTCACGGAGGTTCTGCATTTTCAATGTGGTCACAGCCGTGCCACCATCGCCACCTATAATCCTACTCATCCGCTCCCTGCTCCAGACCTGGGTCGGGGCTCTGAGGACTGGGCGGGTTGGGCTGCCCAGACCTCCTGGCCTGCTGGCCTCTGTCCCAGGCAGTGCCCAGCTCTCCCGCCCTGCCCGTCTGAGGGCCTCCAGTCCGGCTCTCCCTAGCCTGGGCTTGCTGAACCAGCACCCAGTGTCCAGGAGCCTGGCTCGGACTTGGGCACCTCCTACAGCAGAGAAGGGGAGGGCTACCAGCTCAGCTAAGGCGTCTCCCGTTCCAGATGCCCGCTGGGCAGGGGGCCCGTGGGGTCCCAGTGAGCAAGCTAGGAGTGCAGCACCGACCAGACCTCAGCTCGCATACCTACCCATCCCCCATGCTGGTTTAGGGCTGCCATCCCCACACCCCCATCCCTCAGCCCACAGGCCTGAAGCACCAGCCAGGGCTGGGGTTCCCGCTCAGGCCCCGCTGTGAGCCCAGCCCTCCTGGGAGGGTGCAGGGGGGGCCTCCTGCCCTCGAACAGCAAGGCGGCCACAGACCAGCGGGGGCCTGGACACAGGGACCCACGAACCAGGGGCAGCTCACTGTCCTTTATTAAGTCCCTGCCAACCCCTGCTGGGGGCACAGCCCTGAGCCCCGGCTCTGCTTGTTTGGGGAGAAGACGCTGTGCTGGCAGCAGAGCCTGTGGGCACCATGAGCAGGGAGGCCGCGAGGACCCCACAGCCCGTCTCTGCCTGGGGCGCTGCGGGGGCTCGGCCAGTAAGGGACACGGCTCAGCCCAGGGACAGCAGTGGCCTCTGGGCGCTGAGTCTTGGCAAAATTGTTGAAGCAGCTGGGGGTTGGCTGGCGTGGGAGGGGCAAAGGGCCCCGCACTCGAGCCCGTGGTGCCCGCCCCGCACCTGCTTTCGTGGTCCGCTGGCCTCAGCTACCTGTGAGCATCATGGAGGCCACAGTACCCCACCCCCACCCCCCGGCACAAAGGTGCAGCACCCGCTGCCCTGAAGGAGGCCATGGGACGTGCTAAGGGCCCGGGAGCTGTTCCATGAAGGAACCCTCGGGGCCAGAGGAGGGGCAGGGACCCCAGAAAACGGGACAGCCCAGCACACCCACCTCCGGTGCCAACTGCCTGCTGGGGGAGGGGAACCCGGGCCTGGACGCCTCCCTCTGTGTGTGGTCAATGTGCAGGGCAGGGAGTGGGGCGGGTGAAGCTCCAGGGGCCCGGGGGGGGGGGGGGCACGCTGCTGGAAGGAGCTCTGACCGGGCAGGAGGCCAGGCGGTCCAGCCGGGGAGGGGGGCAGCAGAGATCTGGGGCAAGTGCGGGCTCAGGGCCACACCGGCCGTGTGGCCTCGGGAAGGAGCAGGCGGGCCGGCTGTCAGGACGGCACTTGGACGCCGAAGTGCTTGCGAAGCTGCTCCAGGAAGACGAACGTGAGCACGGTGTGCGGCATGAGGCGGATGCCGGCAGGCACGAGACCCTGGGGGGGGAAGTGAAGAGCTAGGGGACCCCAGCCCCCCCAC